>JABBOT010000020.1:4445079-4698750 GCA_016165875.1 Acanthopleura granulata | reverse complement strand
TGGGTCGTAGAAAACAGATGATTATACCTAATGAAAAGATGTGATGTTTAGTTCTTCAGACTTGATTCTGCAAACATGAACAGATTTATGTATAAATTTAAAGAAAAACAGCTCATGACTGAGGCACTGTTCCTTAGACAGATTTCAAAATTCTCTCTTGAATGCAAAAAACTATTTGAATTTGTACGAATTGGTTGCTGAATTATCCTCATTGGAAGTGTGGAGTATTTTGCTGCTGACTGGGGACCTAAAGGCGCCCAAGCCGTTAAGCTTGTAAGATATTGACCAATCAGAGAGTTGGGACACATTGGCTGTTCATAAGCTGTGACGTAAATATTCTGAGTAGACTGTCGCTGTAACATGTAATAGCGTAGGGACAGGACACGGTTTTAATGTTATATGTTTTAATTAGAACAGGTGGATGAGTGAACAACACCGCAAAGTATTTCCAGACCATTGTGTTGTGGCAGGAGTGAGTTTGTTGATCACTTCATGTCATAAATTTACATATAAACATAACTTTTAACCACCACTCTAGCAGCTTACTACAGTCTAAGGTGGCAAGAGTGTTCTGCGTTCTGAACAATTACCTCACAGCCCACACACAGTGGCTGCGTTTCTTGTTAGCCGACGGAGCACGGCCAAAAGTCAATTTCCACTATCGTTGTAGCTGTTAGCAAAAATACTTTAAAAATACTTTAGTTAAGATTTGACCATTTACGGCTGATGCAGAATGAATGCTATGGTAACCGTGTCCATGGCGATATGAATGAATGGTAGGGAAATGCTGGAAGCCAGCTAGTAGAGTGCGCCTGATGAGCTAAGGGCTTCTCCTTGCAAATCTGTAAGTTTGGTATGGACATGTAAAGCATAAGAAGGGGTCTCGGTGGCTCAGTTAGCAGGCTAGCGCAGCGTAATGACCCATAAGCCTCACTGATGCAGTCGCTGTGAGTTAAAGTCCAGCTCATGCTGGCCTCTCAGGTTGTGAGTGAGAAGGTCTGCCAGCAACCTGGGGATGGTTGCGGGTTTCCCCCGAGGTCTGCCTGGTTTTAAGTGAAATATTCTTGAGATATTCTTAAGAATATATCAAGTTTTATGTAAAACACGAATCAAATAAATAAATAAAGTAAAGAATGGGATTAGTCATTATAACAATAATACTGTACAAAAAGTACATGAAGTTAATGAGAAGAGAGCAAACATTGATTTGACCTGTTCTGTGTCATTCAGGAAGAGCGTTACTCTGTTTTATTGATGTGAAAAAAAATGCTCTGAAATGCACCACTATTGGAAACAAATTTTTGTGTTAAACAATGTTTGTAGCTAAATGTATGTGTTATCTTTAAACACAGAGCAACAATTAAAAGGAATAGAAAATAACCCCAAAGTTTCACTCAGACTGCATGCAGCCAGTACCTGGCCCCCTCTGAATCACCTCTGTTGTCACATGACACCAGCTGTGATGTAATGCAAGATTAGGTTTTGAAGAGTGAAGCTATGGTAAGTCTGACCTCACCGTAAAGAATTTGCACCTTGGAGGTTGGGTCACAACAGTGACAACTATGTTCTGGACAAGACAAGAAAGCGCGAGTTCAGCTATTGGGAGTCCGCAATGTGACGAAATCTTTCAGCTAAAGCTTCCGAATCAGTGTACTAAATCAAAATTTACCTTGAAGCTAGGTGTTTAACTGCCATTAATTAGCCATTTATGGAGGTTTATATTAAAATGCACCATTTAAATTGGTCATAATATTGATGTTTTGATATAACTACTAAGGTTATTATTTTTGCAGTATGTCACTCCAAATATGTTCCTCTAATGTACAAGACCGCTTGGTGGTGTGGTAGTTAGAGGGTCTACCTCAAGGTCAGCATATCCAGGTTCAAGCCCGGGTCACGTCATACCAAAGACTTTAAAAACTGTACTTGTTGCTGCCTCACTTGGTGCTTAGCACTGATAGGTTAGAACGAGGAAACAGGACTTTTCGGTCATGTCTGGTGTCTTCGGCATGATGTTCGAGTGGCCCTGCCACAAGAAGACACTGTGTGTATATATATATATACATATATATATACATTCTGAGTACACCTTGTCATCATGTGGCTGAGAAATTGTTAAGGACGACGTAAAACCCCAAGCATACATACGTGTGTATTCTGATGTATAAGGAGACATTAAGCAATAATCAGTCATTCATTTCACAACTATACCTCATTCACAGCATTGCGCAAAAAAATATGCAAATTAGCAAGATAGAATTTCAATTTTTCATTTATGTCCAGTATTTTTATTTCAGGTAAGCTTAATGACTGCAGTATAAAGTAACATATGGATATATATAAAATTACAGTTGGATGTAAGACAGGATGAATTTGCATCTCAGTCGTGCGTAGTGCTGTTTTACGGGCCCAGTGTGGAGTTTGTTGGGCAACAGTTAAACCATCTGTAACACCTGTTGTCTGATTAAATGAATTCGATCAACTTAAATCAAAAAGTTAACACGGTTAAGGAGACATGGACATTATATCTGCGAGGTAGACAGGCCATTTTCTGCCATTTGTTGAGTATTTATAACGACAGTTCACATTTAGATTAAGCTTCATGTTAGTCGTTGGTTAATGTCAAAGTGCTGATGATGCACGCCTCACAAAGTGCTTTTATAGAATGAGGAATGATTGAATTTTTCTTTAACTCTGCTAACGGGATTCTTTAACTCTACACTGAGGCGTCATAATGCTTATGTGTTAGCTGATGTGGCAGAGTGTTATAAATTTGGCAACAGTTTCAAATAATTTGTTTTTTCTTATAAAAAGTACTCTATATGTGGCTGTACACAAAATCCTTTACCTTAACAAATTCAACCAGCAGGGTAAAACTTTTCATGTAGGTTTAATTTGAAAACTAATTGTCAGTAAAGTAAGAATTTGAAGAGTGCATGGAATATTTCATTCAGGTAAGGGCACATTACATCTGTGAACATCATTGTTGTAAAATTAGAAAACAATCTGTCGCAATCAGATATGAATTTCTCCAATGAATTATCGATGTTTCAAAATATGCTCTTCATAATGTCATCTGTGGTTGATTTGGGGTATTTGAGATTATTAACCTAATTGTAAAGGACTTCCACTTTATCAGGTTCCAATGCAATCTTTGATAGGTTATTTTTTGCGGGGAACTGCATCTGATACATGTATGTATTATATATCATATTCACACAACTGGGGAATGGTGTCATTTGCATGCTTTACCTAATATGATCATCAAAGGCGATTCATACATAGGCATACTGGTGTTATTAATTGCATGGTGATCGGATGCCTGATAGATCTAAACAAAAATGTGTGAATGATTCATGTTACATTCATCGATTCATTTTTGGGGGTGAATTAAAGCTTTGTCCATGTTATGAAAGTTCTATTCAATGTGTTTAAATTTTTATTCATATTTATATGATGAAAGTTTTAGGAATATCGTTGAAGCTTTTCTCACGTCTTGAAATGTTTGATTCATATTCTGATAGTTTTACTCATATCATGAAGTGTTATTCATGTCATATCAGTTTTATTCATATCATGAAGTGTTATTCATGTCATATCAGTTTTATTCATATCATGAAGTGTTATTCATGTCATATCAGTTTTATTCATATCATGAAACTTTCATTTAAATATTAAACAAAGATAATCACTGTTGTTATGATGTCTGATTTTTGAGAGGAAAACTCAATTTGTGAATGGGATGTCTTTTATGAAGTCATGAAATTTATATTGTTTTCTTATATTTATTTAGATTATGAAATTTTTGGGAAAGAAGGACAAGTCAGACCTGTACAGGAAGCCAGCGATAGCCCACGAGTCAGATTTCCACGAGGGCGTTATTCGGGTGCAGGCGCCCAATCTCACAAAGAGCTGTGCAGCCGTGCAGCTGGACAGCAGGACAACGGCCGGAGACATTGTCGCCAAATTCCGTCGCCATGACGACCACAGTCCCACGTGGCAAACAGACAACTCGTCCTCATTGTAAGTTTGCGGAGTGAAAATGGCTTCAAAGAACAGCTAGTCCGTGTTTTAAGGCACATAGAATGCTACATCTTGAACTAAAGGCCAGTTCATTTCAGACAATAATGAAGATCATATTTGGAATCGGCATGACATGATCTTTTAGATAATGCGTACTTTATTTAAATGTGGTATGTTCTTTTCAATTATTGCAGTGTTAATCTGTACGGAGGTTTGAAAGAATGACTATGTCCCATTTTAACATTGATATTAACATCTCAAAATTAGGCCACTGTAATAATACATGTACCAAGATGTTCCAGGTACAAAGGCTCAGACATGCCGGCTGCGACTTACATTGCATATTTAATAAAGGGCTAAGTACTTTTGTCAGCTTGATGCCTGGGAGGAACCATGGATGGTCAAGAGTATATTGGTCTTAGTAGAGCATAGAGCTGTTCTCTCAAGATGCTGTAATCCTTCAACCTTTTTGCCTGTTAGCAACATATTTATTCAGTCATGCTCTGAGGACGTTATTCTCTGATCTGTGATAAAATTATACTTTTTTTGTGAAGCCCTGAAATTGGCGTATCCATCTAATGTAGTTTTATCTCCAAGGTCAATTTAAAAAGGTGCATAAACAGCACATTCATATGTGAGTAGGTGGAGGATTAATGGTAATCGTTGGTAAAGTTTGTAGAGGGATACACCTTGATGGAATCCTGCAATAAACAACTGTCCTTCACTGGGTACCTGGCATGTCTTTCAGATACCTAGCTCTGAGACGAGTTGGTCATTTTCCCAGCTCAACTTCCACATTAATGACATTAGCCACTCTGAAACGTTACTTACACTAACCTGAAACTTGGTCCTGTCACCTGCCCTTGTCCTCAAGTTTTCAAAGTTGTACCCCAAAACAGGTTTCCTGTGATCTTAAAGTAGTTGCGAATTCCTGTCACCTCATTATGCGAGGAAAATAAAGACCATAACATTGCAAGTAACATAAATGCAACTGAGGCATCCACTCGGACAGCACCCGAACTTCGCAAACCTCCAGTTTCGAGTGCCATGACTGCATTGTCCACTCAACTGTTCTTCTCTTAATTATTACAATCTTCTTTTATTACAGTTATTACAACACTTGCTTATAGTTCCTTCTGTTCAAGTAAAAATAAAAATACGACTACAAAACAAGTTGTCTCCCTTTTTGATAGTGTACATCTAGGTTTCGCTCCAAATATTCCAAGAGGTTACCCTTTTTTTCGGATGATGCTGCGCATAGCTGACTCCAAATGGCGGTTACTGTAATTCTTCAGCCATTCTGCATCATGGCAAGGTGTTTATTCAAGCGTATTCCTGAAAGCATTATTCTGTGTTGGCTGATAAAATTACATTTTTGTGAAGCCCTGAAACTGGCCAACTCCATCAATGTAGTTTGGCCTCCAAAATCAAATGAAAAATGTGCATAAATTGCTCTGAAAGTTCCCCTTTGATGTGCGAAAAGGATGAGGAATTATGGTGGTGGAGCTCAGCGTGCTCTGTGAACACTTTGTGCATTTGTGGTAATTGTCACCTTTTGGTCTTTATTACTCATGAATACTTGTAATTAGGTCATATGAAGTCAAAAGTACATCAGAATTAAAGGAAACTTTGTAGCTTACAGCTGCGGCATTTTGAGGATGACACACTCGTAAAGGCCGAGTTCCAGGTTTGTAGTGAATGGAAGATTACAGATCTGCATTTCTGAAAGATAAGCAGGGAAGAACGAAACAGATGTTTGACTCTTTTGGCCTAGTCTGGATTTGAACGTGAATGAGTGATTATGGTTTAATGCCTCATCAGCAGTATTTCACCCATATCTTGTCGAGTGAGACCACTCATAACTCATTGCGCCTGGACAGTCTTGTCTGTATGGTGAAAAAAATCGAGATTCTATAAAGTCCTATTTAGCCATGACTCGTTGTTTTTGGCTGCGATGAACAGCTTATGAGCACATGACATTTTTGTGGTTGTCTTTGTCGTTGGGGATCGCATGCTTGCGGCTGATTTTAAGACCTTTTTTTTTCGGAAACATTTTAAATACGCTTGCATCACACGCCTTGCGAAGGGGCATCAGTCGTGCTCAGGACATGTGGTCTTCTGTGGATGTGTAAATTGTTTTCTGATGTTTGTGATTTTTTGAACTTGCAGATCAAAAGCAGACAAAAGCCGTAAGGCGTTCTCAAACCCTGACAATGCCACTTTCGCTGAGGATAACGCTCACCTCTTCGAGATAGGAGGCAATATTGGTAGGTGTTCACTGGCGATAGTGGTTTTATTTATTTATTTATTTGATTGGTGTTTTACGCCGTACTCAAGAATATTTCACTTATACAACTGCATTATGGTGGGAGGAAAGCGGGCAGAGCCTGGGGGAAACACACAACCATCTGCAGGTTGCTGGCAAACCTTCCCACGTACATGGTTTTATTTAGTAGTGTGATCTAGTTGACTCGGCCCTGAGGGCTGTGGCTTTAAGGGATGGCACCTGTAAAGTTAACAGAGCTGTGTGCTCATTTGTAAATGAAATATGAGAGAAAATGAGTCGACCAGTTCAGTGTTGGGTGACAGCCAACGGGCGGACCAGTCCTCACAGCTCATCCACAGTTTTTAAATTGTTTACCATTGTTCAAGCAAGAATGGCCTTAACTATTGCTGTGGTTTCTTCTGGACTGTGCTGGGTTTTCAGAGCCACATGTAAAAGAATCAGGCTTCCGTGGCTGAATGTTCAGTGTGCTAGCCCAGCACAATGTCTCAGGAGCCTCTTACATTAACATAGTCACTGTGAGTTCAAGCCTAGCTCAGACTGGCTTCCCCTCCAGTTGTGGTAAGATCTGCCAGCAACCTGCTGATGATCGAGGGTTTGCCCCAGGCTCAGCTAGGTTTCCTTCCAGCACATTTCTGGCCACCGTCAATAAGTAAAATGGCATTAAAATCATTGAAATGCATTATTAAACTATGCAGTGTTAGTTTTGTACAAGATCACCGAATTACCGCTCAACATGGGCATACAGGTCTGTAAATCGCTTGTGGGCAAATTCTTCTGTAACTGTACAAGTTACCTCGGCAGTTGTATGGTGTCTATTATTAGTGTTATCTAAGCATTGACATAAACAGTTAAAATGAAACCCTCTCTACTTACTGCTAATTTGTAGATTGCCAAGGGCTGGATTTCAGCAGTGACATACATGCATGACCATTTGCCAGTTGTCTCATTTTTTGGCAGTTGCTGCGTGGGGTTTTCTCTCCAAGCCTGTTGTCATTTGTATTGTTACTGTCCAGCATTTACAGTAGCAGTCAGAATTAAACATTGATTGAGGTGAATTGACAGGAGTCCAGATTTCGCACGTTGTTTTGGACCATTTGCCAGATATCACATTGTAATTGCTACTTTGGCCAAGGTCTCCGTGCTGTTGTCCTTTATTTTTCTACCGTCTCCAGCATTAGAGTTAGAATTGCTTGTAAGCCTTACATGTGGAAAATAGACAAGAAATCAGATTTCACCGGTTGTTTACATGTATGGCCATTTCCTAACAATCACTCTCTCATGGTGTTGTCTTTTGATAACCCCCAGGTGAACGGTGTCTGGATAACAACACATCGATGCTGGAGCTGTACAGAGTGAATCCCAATGCTGAGTGGGTGGTGAAGACAAGGCCTGTCTGATGTGAAGGGGCGTCATGTCTGTGCCATGCTTAGCTGGGCGTCTTGTCCGTGCCACACCCAGATGGGCGTCATGTCCGAGTCACACCCAGCTGTTCGTCTTTGGTTGGTGCCTGTGTATTTTCTGTCTGTGGGAAGTGGATTGCTTGTCACTGCAATTCCACCTTTTCTCTTGATGTTTTTCTTCTTGTTGAGGATATTATTAAACCTAACATCCACGTGCAATATACACATTGGGGTGGTCCCCCATCAACACCCTTCCCCCCCCCCCCCCCCCAAACTTCTCAAATCAGAGAATGATGAATTGTTACATGACGATTAAGCTTGCCCTACTGGTTCTATATGTACACCATTTTCCCAGTGTTTCAGGTTAGAACAGCCGTCTGTAATGGTTATATGTGTGTTACTGGTTATGTTTCAGTTTTTTAGAGCATTCATTAGCTGAAAACCATGGACATACTGAGCCATAAAGTACATGCAGCTTTTCTCCGTTTCTCAGAACACCTGAGTGCAAAAGCTGTTGCAAAATTATTCGGCTGCAAAACCTGTTTGTGGTATAATTGTTTTTTTTACCATCTGCAAACTGTTGATGGTTGTGTATATTGGTTTGTATTTTTTTCCACTATCAAGTTGGAATCATTTCACATTTCTATTTATATGGTAGTTACACTTGGCATGAGTTCACTGTCTAATCTCTTGTTAATCTTAAGTTTCTTTTTTGGTCTTGTTCAAACTTAATGCCATTTCACGAATTCAAGGCCAAATTACTCCAAACAGCGAGTTGCCCTCTGTGATTATTTTGAGTAAAGTTTTAGAGGGATATTTGTAACCAAAACTTGGTTTTCATGAAATGACTGATTTTTACTTGATAGCAGTATATACGTGCCACTTAATGGTATATGCAGTATGGATTGATTTGGGTGTAGCGCAACACGGGCATAACTGTGCAGCCTGGACTAAGACAGGAAGAGACATCAGATACCAGTTGGCACTGAATAAAGTAAAGTTTAATGAACTGTGGAGTTAAAACGTTCAAAGAACGAGCGATGTGCCAGATTTTTAGGTGTCTGTAGTCAAACCGGATACAAAAAAAATTCAGATTGGCTGGTGTGAAAGATAGGCACAGCTATGGTAGATTTATTCATGCGTGACGTGAGGGCTGCAGGGCTTAACAGGGCAATCTGATCTCCACTCTCAGCCAATCTGCGTGAATGAAGTCTTCTTTTATGATTGCATCACTAGGACTGAAATCCAGAAGATACAAAAAGTAAGACGTCAAGGCTTGAAATGTATACAGTTTAGGGGCATAATGCTCCTGATGTCCATTGGGATCTCCTGGCGCAATGGAGGAGTCCCACTTAATAGCATATCCGAAGGAGCCAACTTTTCCATTAAATCACAGGCTCCTGCATTCAGACCTGAGGATTGTTTAAGTATTTGAAATTCTACTCCCTCATGTTTTTAACGGTGCTTTATTTTGCCAGTAATTTTCCACGTGCATTTTGTGATTTAAAAATTCAGAGTTTAATAGAGTTGTAGATTGCCACAGCATAAAATGACATATACACAGTATGTCCTATCTGTTTATTTGGAAAGTATTTTGGACGGCTGTCCGAGAGGCTTATGTTTTGGGTTGTAGCTATTGCACTACAAGGCCCTTCGTACGAAGCAAAACTTGGGCATTAGTATGAACTTTCATTGTCCATGTTATACCTGCTTGAGTATGGCGTTAATCAACAACCCAGTGAATAAGTGAATAAAGGACACAGGATTGATGTGTTGCCATGACAGTTACGCTTGCTTCAAATTTTACGCACGCTTTGTAGTACAGGGCCCGAGATCATGACGTAGATAATGGCGATTATTGTCTGCATGTTGAACTGTTAATATTTTCACAAAAACAAGAAGAAGAAGCAGTGCTGTTTGTTATTTTTAAGCTTTGTATGTTGTGATGTTCGTCAAAGAAGTGAATTCACTTGGTTGTATATTTGGAGGCATATTTACCTGCTTCGTTATGATTATTGTTCATATTACGTTGTTATACAGTGAAATGTTGGACTTTTTGTGGTATAGTCACAGCTGATGTTGGGTGCACTTTTGTAAATAATGGAAAGCTCTGTTGAGCTGAAGTTTTAGCTGTAGATGTAGTTGATCGATATAAATGACACTCAAATGTCTAACCAGTTTTAGCAAATATGGTTCTTCATGCTGAAATAATATTTGATCCCTTAGAACGTTGTGAGTCAATCTTATAGGTCCTTTCTGTTTATCAATACCGAAGCCATGCCAACGTGAGCTCTGTTGTTTTGAAAGAAATAGGCGAAACCGTCCAAGAGACAGCTTATCGATCTGTACCATAAGAACTGATTTCAGATATTGGTTCTTATATAATTTAAGGAATAACGCCATCTAGGTTTCTTTGAAAATCCCCCAAACCGACACAAATCATTATGCCATTTTTAGGTGGACGGGTATAAATGTTTTTGTTGAGGTAAAATGCAAGTGTCCAAGAGTAGGATTATTTGGCAGATATGTGGACTAACTTATGGCCTCTGTAACGAGATTCTCATGATTTACTCCTTTATAATGTATAGTCACTACATCGATGTCGTGTATATTTATTGCTTTATACAGGCAAAAATTTTTATTGGGGGTTCATAGGTGGTGTTTTAAGAGGAAAAACAAGGGAAGCCAAAAGAAATGTTATAAACTATAAAACTCTTAAAACCTATAAAAAAAACTTAAAATTTAGAAAAGGAAATCAGCAGATAACGTCTAAAACTCAGTCGTATATATATATACATGTAGAAGTTAAGGTTTACTTTTTTCCATGCTGCGTTGGGAATTTCAAAATCTTTGAGAAGTGCAAATATCCCAAAGCATTTTTGGAAGTTTGTAGAAAGCGGTATTTGTGAACAAAGTAATCTTAATACGGGAAGGCCGCAACAAATTTCCATAAATGGTGGATTATGAAGAGCATGTGCGTGGGAGGTTCACGTTTGTGTAAATACATTTTTCCCGAAAACCTGTATGAGATGTTTAAAGAAAGAAAAAAAAGTCTTGGTAACGTTGTCAAATCTGGGATATTTTGTGCTTGTATGAAGTATTTATCTGCTAACTATCCTGTTTGTATAAAACCCGTTTCACGGTGCTTTCCTTTGCGATATATATTTATATATGCCATGTTTTTCATGTGATATTCTGTTGGAATGACATCGTGATTTCATGTAACACTTGGCATTAGAGATACTTTAAATAGTCGGTTAAGAAGGGTGTATTGAATTGCAGTAATTTATGCCAGTGGTACTAATTAGACCACAGAAAGCTTGGGGCCTTTAAATTAGACGAATAAGTGATCAGGAGATTATGAACTTCATGCAAGCTGCACGAATTTTGCAGATTTGGGCCAGTTTTAGCCACCATTGTTATTCCGGTTTTGGTGCTCTTTTTGTGCTATTTGTCCAGAGATCTTACGCAGCCCAAAAGTGTCTATAGTATAAGATTTTTTTCATTGTCATTGGCATTATTATTCTGTTCTCCCGTATGCATCCTTAGATACATGAAACATGTATGGTGGATTTTGTGCATGGCAGAATCACCAACGTATGGCTGTCAAAATAGGTTATGCAATAGCGAACTTGCGTCTTTACCTACGTTCCCCTTAGCTTTCAGCCAACACCAGCCTAAACTGAACTTTCCACACCTTTGGGTGCAAACCCACACCAGTGTGCCCAATGTGTGATCGACGTTAACGAGTTGGCACAATGTGGTTAGTGTTCGTTGAATCCATGATTTGCTTGCTTTGGATAAAGGGTATTCCATGGGCATGGAGAAGTGACAGAATCAGCGGTACACATAGCTGTTTCACCTCTTCTTCCAACACCTCGCCAACATGACTACATGCAGTAACCTTGAACTTGTTCAGAATTTCTGAAAAATAGTGTGCAGGGAAGGGCGCATACGCCGAGGCAAATCTTAATACGTCCATGTTACCGTAAACTTGTTAAGCTTGCGTTAAACACTTTCCATGCCTTTGTACAGAAATTAATATTTATTAACTGTTAACATCTCCCGACAGCAAAATGAAGTCTATACACATTTTATCTTGGGCTATGTATGTATTCTTTAATGTAGATACATGTATATGTTGCAGTATTTTTGTATGAAGCAATATATATCGAAATTTTTAACCCTTGAAAGCCGCGAAAACTTGTGACCATTTTAGAAACGCAGACCGTTTGAGACTCTTTTGAGCCTGCCAGAAGTTGATGCCTTTGTTAACATTTTCTTCTCCTTTTATTTGTCTTTGCGGTTACTCGGAAAAAATATCTATGTCCTAAATCAATGTCCGTGGAGTTGGGGTTTAATGTCGTCCTTCAAAACCGTCCCTTATGTGGTTATATGCCTTATACAAAACCACGGTGTAAAGCTGCACACGAAAACCCTTTTATGCAATCATACATGTGTATTATATTTTTACCCACTACTTGTTCTGTTTCCGGAATATGCGAACGTTGTTGTTGAAATCATGACTTGGGTATTTTGCTATTCGTTTTGGGTTTATTTGTTGATGTTGTTCAATCATGCTCTCGCTCTTTCTCCCCCTCCCCCCCCCCCCCCTGTCGCTCTATCCCCCTCTCCCCCCCCCCTCCCTGTCTCTCTATCCCCCTCTCTGTACAGCCGAGAGTATCTTCCACTGTGGCACAGAGGGTATTGAACGTTCTCGGGAAGTTGATGTTTGAAAACCTCAGGCTGTAAATGTACAGTATGATAAGTCACCACGTTGAAAAGCTCTACTGTGTCCCAGCGGGTTTTGTGCGTACTTTGGAAGTTGGTGTCTGAAAACCACAGGCTGTAAATTTTTGTCTGTACACTTTGAGAATCAACCTCAGTGTTATCAATTGTTTAAAATGCGCTAGACAAGTGTTGTGAATTGGTCGTAGAAGTCTGTGATTTTGTCGAGGCATTTTTGTGTGCTTTACTTTTCGCGCTCTGATGAAAAATATAGTTTATTTCTGTTCTGTGTATATGTGACACTGGTTAGTTGTGTTTAGAAATATGGAACACTGAATAGCACGTCACAGTGCATTCCACGAAACATTATAAAAAAAGTTATAAATATAACCCACGAAAACTGCTTTAACTGCCAAACATTTGTCATATATATATATATATATATATGTATGGTGTAAAAGCTTATATATTGATAAAAGTTGACATGGAATATTATTGTGTTCTTCAACTTGTACATAAGTAGAATCTTTTTTTTTTTTTTTGCATACCAAATATTCAGTTCCTCTAAAATGATATTTTCAAGAGCTGTTCTTTCCGAACTTGATACATGTCCAGGTTTTTCTTTCTGCCTTGTCATCCCGCTTCTTACACCAGATTTTCAACCCAGTCTCTTCGTGGTTATTGCACTTATTTAATCTTACGTTTCTGAATATTAAAGCAGATCTGTTGTGCTATAAAAGCTTCTCTTGTGTTGGGTTTTTGATACTACGTTTTATATTTCACTTATTTTGTTGCTTACTGCTTGGAACGTGCGTGAGGGCAACCCTTTTAGCCCGAATCGGTCAAAATCTGTCCAAATCCTAACTGACAATCAAAGAACAAATTTGTCTGTCAGTGCGCGGAAACATCCGATTGGCGGACACTTTGGCTTGAGCTCAGACGTCAGAGCAAAAACCCTTTGATTGTCGATCGACTTGTGGTGATGGCGAAATGGACTAAGAATAAAATTGTGCAGGCGAGGGTGATATAACATTCTCGGCCGGTGCCAATCAACCCAGTGCCTTCCTTTGCTTTGTCCAGCATTGACAGTTACAAAGGGTGAATAAATTGTTGTGCGGTTAAACCTGTCAATCAAGGCCAGAATTTTTGGGTCAGTACAATGAGTTACGTTATTTGTTCAACTCTGCCTTTAGATTAGCGCCAGACTGGCCTCGTCGCCAGTCTTGCGTTGGAAGTTCTGACAGCAACACAGGGCTCTGCCCGATTTCTTGCCACGTAATACTGGACGCCATCGTGAACGTGAAATATTCTCGAATAAGGCGTAATACACCAGTCAGATAAGTAAATAAATTTAGATTCTCTGACAAAGTGGAGGGGAAGCAAAATACTGATTGAATGCCAACGTACAAATAGTGCATGCCATGGGATTGCCTGTGAGAAATGGTGAGCTCGAGAGAAGTGACGTTCAACCAGTGCGGAGCCTAAGTTAAAACATCACTTGTCGAGAGTTTCTCATAGACACGGCATGCACTATGTTTTATTGTACCGAACGAAAGCTGAACAGAAAGGAAAGTAAATTACCTGCTTTGCTGAAGCCATAAATTGATGGATTTCTACGCCGTTGCTGGGTGAGAATTTAAGACAAAGGCATCATTCGACTGTTTACTTAATCAGCAAATCGACGTTAGAGAGCGGACAAAGGAAGATAAACATTTGGAATAAGCGCATGAGATCGTTGGCTATTGGCGCGTGATCGTTTTGCATCATGTTTTGCGGAATATCGCGTGACCGTGTATTGACCAATGGAAACCAAGTATTACCCTGTGAGGTATAATAATGTTTAATGGTCTAACCGAGGCGTCCAAACCGACATTCGTATACCAGCCGTCAACCAAAATGGGCTTTTCTGGTCAATAATTCACCTCCATTCCGCATTTTCCCGGTTGAAGTTTCTAAATAGGACACGCAAGATTTACCGAATAGTCTTACACTCGATTCCTGTTTCTGGTGAATTTATTAGGCTACATGAAGCGAAGGCACAAAGCGACGCGTAGGGGGAGTCATAATGAAGACAAATGTTCAGACATTTAATCTTGATATAAATGTGATTTCTTTACGGCTTGTTGTTTTAATCTTATATAATCACCTTTGTAGTTTCTGAAGGAATTTGGAAAACTGACATTATAAGTACTCAGTATTTTATTTATTTATTTCTAGCACTGTTAAGAGAGTCAACGCAAAAAAATAATTTTGTCAAACACGGAGTGACGAATGTTCATGTTGAAGAAGTGTTACACCGTGTTATGTAATAATGCGCCAGTAATGCAATGCACACCATGTGATGTAAGAATAATTCCCGCGTTATGTAATATCGCCACTTTAAGTACAGTCAGGCAGTTAAATAAACGGCGGAAGTAATTGCAGCCAATAGACTGTTCGGGATAAGGCTGAAGTAATATTGAAAATGATTGCTTTTCATGCACACACGCGTACGTCTCGCAGAGCAACTTTGCGAAGGTCGAGGATTCCGTGGGGCACTACCACCTGTTCTATTCGCAATATCTATAAGAGACACACAGATTCTCTCAGACACACTAATAAGCATAGATTAATCCATATACCTGTTGTTGTGCATCTCATAATATGACACTTCTTCTATGACAACACCCTGGGACTCTTTATATTACACAACAGGGCAAATTTTATTACATTATGGGGTGATGTTAGATAACACTGAGACTTCTGTTACATTACACTGACATTACTCATGTATTATGACATAACATGTCTGTTGACAGCGTGTGGAGTAAATCCTGAACGCCCATCATGAATGACGGCTAGTGTGCCGGCCAGTGTCTGTTTCGATTCCAAGATTTGTACCAGAACTTTACTCTTTTTACGCTTCTTCAATGCTACCTTCGGAGCTTACGTGCAGCAATCGGTCCTCAGATTTATTGTTCAGAGTAAATGTATAAAACGAAGCCCTGACCGCAGAAAGATTTTAGCGATTTCCTATAATTTGCTCCCTGCGTGCATAGTTTATATTGAGTTTTGTCAGCTTTGTATGCATGTGTCCGTCATTCATTAGCCTGAGATCCTTTCATTGTTTGTCATAGTCAGTCGGCGTGATTAAAGGTCCGGGTACGAATCGCGTAATGCGATTCACAGATGGCGTGGAGCCGAAATGGGCCATACGCACTTATCTTTATTGACATGATGGATCAAAGAACAGTTCATCTCCACAAAAAGAAGGTGATTCCTTTGTGGGGAAAAAAATTATCTAAGATCGGATGAACACGACAAACATATGCCCACTTTTTTGACCTTTTAATGCTATATCGAGCATCGATTCTATTCACATCTACAGACAGAAGCATACTGAACGCTGTGTTGATTTTTATCGTCTGCGAGATAAAGTGGAAATAGGATTTCCTTTTTTGCCCACTGTCGACAGCGGACAACAGGACAGCTACCAGGACACGACAAACAGTCACGCAAATTAGAAGATAAATTTGTTATTACGAGAATGGAATGAATTCTACTGCTGTATATTGCATACAAATCTACAGCGCCGCGTGTCTTTGGCGAACTTGGCTCTCACTATTGGGGGGGGGGGGTGTAAAACACCAATCAAATAAATAAGCAAACTAATCCCATGTAAGTGTGTGATTAGCACAGTTGATTGCTACACAAAACGCCAAGCCACCACTATGTGTCATACGCCAGCGGTCATCAAGGGCGGATAAGCATGTAGAGAATACCAAGTTTTACGAATCAGCCTATCGGTCTTGAAAAAAAATATTTTTTGTACAAAATCTGACGAGTTTTATTCTTTAAATCACTTTGGCTCTGTGTTTCAGATTCTTCAAGGATAGACTGTGCCAATTTTACCCCAGGCACTCCAGTTTCCTTTGTTTATAAAAATTACCGCAGTCGTACACGTAGAAAAGTCTTGTTTATGGCGCTAAAACAACAAGAAGTTCAAGTAACAAAGGACCAGCAACAGATTGTAGAATTCTGAATAAACGCATTGTGTCAGGTGCACGTTGTTTGTTGAGCGTGGCTTTCAGTATCATTTTGGTGATTTCACGATGTCTCCTTGTAGCAGACTGGACCCAATGCCTCGCATCCAAGTGCTGCCACACTGGAACGCGAGGGATTGAACTTGATGCTCTAACCACAATACCAACGCAGCTGATTCCAGGAATAGCGGGACACATAGCAAGCCAGACGGCTGTCCCGACACCACAAATCTTCTCGCCACATCTAAATGTCGAACTTTACTTAGAGGCAAAGATTCTACTTATGATGACTGAAAAGATCATTAAAACCTTTATCTGAAAACACTTTCACTGATCCTTTGGAGAATTTTCCGCTACACTTCAAACGCACCCAAATGTTTTAATTACATTGTGGACTTCATGGGCCATATTAAACAGTCTGAAGCAGAGTGACGTCACACATTACGACTAGCTGCTAAACAGTCTCTGGTTGTGATATTTCCAACACTGAATACAGACACAGGTGCAGCATCCTACATGTATATTCATGTCGAACGTAAGCAGCTAACAGGAATGTGTGACGTCACTGTGCTAACATGGTACATAAAGTTAAACATACACGGTCAAAACAACCGACTACATTTAATTCGGTGGAAGAATCTAAAAAAATCAGTGAAGATATTTTCAAACTCAGTTTTTTATCCTCTTTTTCACTCAACATACGTTACTTATGCATGATCTTTCTCTCCTCCATTATAGTATGGCGTGCTTGCGTTTTTTGTACATGTACTTTACAAATTAGAAAGCTGGATAATCAGTAACGTGCCAAAGGTCGGTGATTTAACTCCCCGGGCACTCAGGTTTCTTCCATGCATAAAGCGACTATCATCATATACATAAGTGAAAAACGGCGTGAAATGGAAAGTAAACCGCGGATGATCGTGGCTTTTCACCGAGCTTTTCTCCGTTTCTCTCCAATATAATGTGGGCACGGTAGCATAAGTGAAGTATGATTTAGGACGACATAAAATACCAATGAAATAAATAAATGAACAGCAATCAAAGAGGTAAAGGAATAAGGCATGTGGTGTGAACCAAGGGTGGGTGTTTCCTCGCTCTCTTTCTCGTAAGGGAAAACGTTGAACCACACATCAGGTAAATAAAACAATAATCTGATGTTTGCTGTGTTGCAGTGTGATTGTGTTGGAGTCAGATTAGCTCGGCTCTTTCGTCTTCCTCTCACGTGTACGGAGTCGTAAAAGTGACATGGTGGGGAAAAATATTCGAAGAAAGCAATTTTTTTTTTTTTTTGTTCTTTTTTTTTTTTGAAGACAAAAAAAAAGTCTGGGTCCTGTGTTTCAAAGTTGGGGCCCAGAGTTTCAAAGTCGGGATCACGTGTTTCGAAGTCGGGTCCACGAGTTTAAAAAGTCGAGGCTAATTGACCAATCTGGGAATGTTTGCCATCCAACAGCCAATATGGTAGCCACAGACGGGCGTCTCTAATTGATAAATAAATATTTTGAAGAGGGTCTTACAATAAGAAAAATAGCTTGAGTTTAGACGTGATCACCTACACAAATCATCTCTAAGCTGTTTAAAACACGTCATTCTCAACTATCCCACTGATTTACGCTCGACGTAATAAAGAAACAAGACAGTACACGGCTTAGACCTACTTGTTTTAGAACGACAATGCATATATTTCTCATTATCAGCGAGACAGCTATAATTAATTAATGTCAAGAGATAATGACTGTCAAAAAATATAGCTGGCTTTTTTTAAACTCAACTACAATGGCTAAAGCAACAAAACGGCTTCGGAATAATGCAGGGCCTGCGATAAACTCTTACAGAAAGGAATGAGAGAAAGGGCCTGCTATAAACTCTTACAGAAAGGATTGAGAGAAAGAATTAAAGCTAGGAAACATTATTATCATTATTTCAATACTTCACCCAGCTCGTGTGGGGCTAAGACGAGCTATGTAGGTATATGGAATGCCGGGCCTATTTCGCCAGAAATTCAGGGTCCCCGACTTTACAACAACGGGCCCGAACTTTTTTTTTCTCTTCGGAAAAAAAAATTCCAAATTGTTTTTTACCATGTCACATTTACGGCTCCGTACACGTGGCTAATTTCACAGGATCGCATACACACAAAGCAATCTCCCATTCAAAAAAGACAAAGGATATTTTGGACTGACAACACTTCAATATTTCATAGCAAACCCATGTTGTACGGCTAATTCAAAGGCCTGGTACAAAGTATTTGTCGACTTTTATTATAACTTGCATGAGCCGACTTTTATTTAGACTCTCTACGCCCTGATAGGCGTTCATGTATTTACCGCGCCGCATTATCCAGGCTTAAACCTCAAACGTACACCGTGGTATAATATGTTGTGCATTTGAATAGACCTGGGTCCCAGTGATTAAGTCAGATAGCTGTAGTGCGTTAGCACGCATTAGCAGAATCAGCCATATGTATGATTCATTTATTATTTTTGGGATTGGTGGTTTACGCCCTACCCAAGAATATTTCACTTATAATGCCGCGAGCAGCATTAGGGCGGGAGGAAACTGGACAACACACGACCATAACTGGCAAATGGCCACACGTATAACCTGTGAAATGCGACATCCTGTCACTTGGCCACAGTTCGGGTTTTAGTCTAGCTGTTCATGTGCTCACACCCCATCCTCCGAACTTATTTTTATTAGATCTGACGTCTGTCATATGTTAGCAGCTTTATTTGCTATTTAGATATAATTTCTTACATGCTTCTCTGTGAACTGGCGCTCAAAGCTGTCTTGGTAATGGGTCTTGCGATTATCGAGTTCACAACCCTTTACGGTTAACGAGTAATAGATAGCTGTCGGATTTAACGATTAGGGCCTATTATTAGATATACCAACAGGCATATATCTCAAGTTACGATTTTTTTCGGAAGTGTCTAGGCTCTCAACGCGTGTTATCTTCTTCCAAGCAGTGTCAATAATCGCCTACACTGGACAATTTGTTTTCACTGCAGCATTACGTAAGAGCGACATAATATCCAATCAGCACCGACACAAACCAGTCAGGCTTTTCAGGACCGTCAGCGACCTTTCAGAGTGACGTCACGAGGCTGTCTTGTGGGGTACACAACCAGAGCGCGAATATGTTCCGACTAAAGCTTTACTGCAGGGAAAGTAGTTTCCGGTGTTAAGTGAAAAGACCGGATAATTTTCCTGGGAGGAGACCACGCATGTAATACGTAATTGTAATTTTAATAGCCCTTGATTGGCAGGATCAACAGTACACCTAACGATTTATAATCTACCAAAACAGAAGCCTATAGTTAGAAAATCTTTGGGACACCAATTGCCACCAATTATCTTCCAGGATACACGTCAACTTGTGATTTGTGCTATGGCTGACAGAGATGCCGTTGGTGACAGAAGGTGCGTGAGAGTATATGGGGCGGTATATATTATAATGTCTCTTAGGACGTCTAGATATTCCACGTGCCTGAGTCGTATCTATTACATTTAATTATGATCTACAACATTGTGTTCTTAAACACTGCAAGATCGATATTTTAGTTCGTTCTGTTTTGTTGCAACAATTCGTGCCAACACAGCGGTGACATTAAACTGCGGGTTGTTTACACAGGCCGACATATAAAGCCATTTGTGGTATCGATGCAATCCACAATAGGCAGAATGGAACAGATATTATCGGTAGTGTTACCGTGTTCGGATCGAATCAATCAAAGCCGATTTCATGATATGGGTATTCATTACGTTCTTCATATTCCAAGATTTTGTCGATTAGGGCGCTAGCGCAGAGCAGTGACCCAGAATCCTGCCACCAATGTGGTCGCTGTGAGTTCAAGTCCAGCTGATGCTGGCTTCCGTACGTGGGAAGGTCTGCCAGCATCTTGCGGATGGTCGTGGGTTTTCCCGGGCTCTGTCCGGTTTCCTCCCACCATAATTCTGGCCGAGGTCGTATAAGTGAAATATTCTTGAGTACGGCGTAAAACACCAATCATATAAATAAACAAATGTTCCAAGATTTCATCCCGATATGGACATCAGTGATGTATATTTTCACTAAAAGTTTAAATTGTTGGACTTCTCTTCTGTACAGCCTTCCTCGTTGGCTTTAAACTCGATTCATTGATTCATTTCTTCGTTCCACAAACATCAGTGTTAGAGAAAAATTCTGTTTCCAGGTTCTAAGGACAACATTTCCTATTCTAAAATATCACGATAGAAGAATATGCGATTAACAGATGAGCTTCGGAACTGTAGCTGCTGTGGTGAACCAAACCACAGAACACGGCGTTCTTACCGGTCGGATATGTCAATCACATTAAACTGGTGGCAGATTCAAGATCTTAACTTTGATGTCTTTTTAAGATAAATCAGGAACCAACAGGGAAAGAAGATTCGACGAAAAGGTTTCTTTGTGGCTTGTTTTTGAAATCAGATTATATCGTGTAAGAAAGACGTGTACTCCGGGGAATATCTAACCTGAGATTTTTTAATGACATTTTAAACCTGAATCTCAATTCGTTGCATCAAAGTCTTATGGATTTATTCGGACCTAATTAATATATAAAAAATATCCTAAATCCGAGGTATTCTTTGGGCTTTCTTCGAATTCAAGTAGAGGGATCTCAGTGGTCTCTAGATTGCATCTGTTCATAAAACCAAACAGGGCTGACTCTCGCGTAGATAGCATGAGAGATGACTTCAATATCGGTAACTATCCGATTACAGATGGTACAATGCCAGAAAGCCGTGTACATGGTGTACATACGTATCTCACCCAGTTCGACATGGTAAAGCGTGTCTACTAACGATTTTAATCTACGTCAGAAAACATTGTTTCTAAAAGTACTAAGTCAAGGGGGAGGGGCGGGGTGGTGGGAACGAGCTAAGTGGCCGAGGGGGTAGCGCGTCAGAGGGGGATGATGACTCAGGTGCTTCACACCAAACTTGGATTGCGCTCCGGCCGTACGTGGGAAGGTCCGCCAGCAACCTGCAAATGGTCGTTGGTTTCCCACGGGCTCTGTCCGGTTTCCTCCCACCATAATGCTGAACGCTGTCGTATAAATGCAATATCTCTGAGTACGGCGTAAAACACCAATCAAATAAATAATTCAATAAATACTGACTCAAGGCTTTAACCCTCATGAACCTTTGTGTATAAATATATATATATATATATATATATATATATATATATATATGTATATAATTCTTTTAAACCCGGGGCTAGAGAGAACGTAAACATGGCACATTTTTAACATTACCACTTAGAAAAGAGGATTCAGTTAGGATGCTATAAAGAAACTTGTGGTCCTATCCTGAATCCTAGGGTGCTATCCTTCTGCACTTGGGTTCTCCTTGCTTTCTCCTCAATGCAAAGTTTCAGTGCTCAAGGGTGGGGTTCTACTGTCGAAGTTATCACTCTTGAAAATCAGCAAATTTAAGATAGCAACATTTTGCAGAATGGAGTCAACGATTTAATGCTAATTTTGTTAGTAGGCGAACGTTTATTAATCAAATTATCACTAAATGAATCAGCTGAATTATCAAGAACACAACAATCTAAGAAAGTCCCTGGTGTAACTTTAGTTTTTAAATAATAATTCCCGTGGAGTTACGCACAAATCTCTGACTGGGTGTTATTTACCAGATTTAACTCCTCAAATGAGAAGGCGCTTATTGCATAGTTCATATGGGATTAGAAATATTAAATACCTCTGAATTTCTAGAATATGGAAATATGTTTCTAGTGTTTTGGTGTCCACATCGAAACTAATTTTATAAAAGCTATCAGTGATCCTTGTCGCAAATTGTTAGACGCCATGCACTGGCGTGGAGTTACTGAAAATGCTGTGTTGCCAATATATATACATACTAGACGGTCGCACCTATTACAGGTGAAATTTGGCTTTTAATCACTTCTACCTTATACTTTATTCTAATTGTCTGTTTGAATGCTTCGATGTCTGCTGCAAGTTATTAGACGTCACTGATCTAGAATAACCATAAATTCTGTGATGTAATCCCATTTAGTAGACGGTCACTTGAAAACAATAGAAAAGGAAGAGGCCTCGGGAATTCTTAATCCACCAACTACAGTTTAGCAGAATTCCAGTTTTCAGAAGGATTTGATTTTGTTTAACTAGATGGAAAAGAAAATCATCCGATTTTTAGTTACCATTTTCGAGGGCCTTTATGCTCCTCAACACTACATTTACATATTTACCCTTTACAGAACTCAACAGCAACCCTAAAATATCTTGCTCACACGAGTCATTTTTCCTTTCTCTGCACAAAGAGTAGTAATTAACAGACTTGAAAATTTTAATGTGCAAATGGACTTTTAATTCTGTCCATGGTGTTACACTTGGCCCATGTTGTTTCTCAGATGGTTATACATGTAACACCACAGACATGAAAGACCATGGATATTTCGTCAATAAATAAGTTCCTTCACTTGTGATGCTGAGACGGTTATCAATAGGTTGATACATGGACATCAGTGTCAGTTTAAACTCCAGATACACAACTGATCGATCCGGAGCGGTAACACCAAGGAAAGATTGTTAAAATACGACTTGATTTCATGGAGTATTACTTACAAAATAAGCAAAAGCACAGACAGAAATTAATTATCATGTGGTCACATATCTTCACACCAGCGAGAAGTTCCCATCTGGTGAAATTAGTCCACATGAATGGAAAGAATCCTGTCCACTGCTCAAACTGCTTTTTACGTAACACCACGAACATAACATTTGATGACAACTGTTTGTGTTCTTGACTGGGTCATATTATACGTGTAAAGTACTGAATCAGTAATGATTAGTAAACTACATGTGTTATGGAACTTGAAAATATGAGAAACGCTCGAGATCATGATGGCATTTTTGTTCTGTGATATAGTATTTCAACTGAAGTCAAGTTTTTCACAATCCATGTTTAGTCCAAATTGTAAACATATGAAGAAATCTGCGCGATAGTTCTTCTCGTAACAGCCCGCAAATTTCATATTACGTTCCACCCATAATGTCCTATCATTGAATGTCGAAAACTGAAAGTAGGTACATCTGTGGAGAAATCTACTCCGCAGCAATTTGCTCATTTTCTGACAATGACCATGAACCCTTGCCCTTCAAAGAAGACAAATAAATTCAGAATTTTGGACATAGAGAAGAAAAATAAAATTTTAAAAACTTTAACAAAACAAGAATGAAAATGATTACACATGCAGTATGAAGGTAACACCATCGCGTGATCCCGCATAATCTGGTTGTCAGCACACTAGGAAAGGCAGCTAGGAAAGCGTGATGTAATCTGGTTGTCAGCACACTAGGAAAGGCAGCTAGGAAAGCGTGATGTAATCTGGTTGTCAGCACACTGGGAAAGGCAGATAGGAAAGCGTGATGTAATCTGGTTGTCAGCACACTAGGAAAGGCAGATAGGAAAGCGTGATGTGATCTGGTTGTCAGCACACTGGGAAAGGCAGATAGGAAAGCGTGATGTGATCTGGTTGTCAGCACACTAGGAAAGGCAGCTAGGAAAGCGTGATGTGATCTGGTTGTCAGCACACTGGGAAAGGCAGCTAGGAAAGCGGGATGTAATCTGGTTGTCAGCACACTAGGAAAGGCAGCTAGGAAAGTGTGACGTAATCTGGTTGTCAGCACACTGGGAAAGGCAGCTAGGAAAACGTGATGTGATCTGGTTGTCAGCACACTAGGAAAGGCAGCTAGGAAAGCGTGATGTGATCTGGTTGTCAGCACACTGGGAAAGGCAGCTAGGAAAGCGTGATGTGATCTGGTTGTCAGCACACTGGGAAAGGCAGCTAGGAAAGCGTGATGTGATCTGGTTGTCAGCACATTAGGAAAGGCAGCTAGGAAAGCTTGATGTGATCTGGTTGTCAGCACATTAGGAAAGGCAGCTAGGAAAGTGTGATGTGATCTGGTTGTCAGCACACTGGGAAAGGCAGCTAGGAAAACGTGATGTGATCTGGTTGTCAGCACACTAGGAAAGGCAGCTAGGAAAGTGTGATGTGATCTGGTTGTCAGCACACTAGGAAAGGCAGCTAGGAAAGCGTGATGTGATCTGGTTGTCAGCACATTAGGAAAGGCAGCTAGGAAAGCGTGATGTGATCTGGTTGTCAGCACATTAGGAAAGGCAGCTAGGAAAGTGTGATGTGATCTGGTTGTCAGCACACTGGGAAAGGCAGCTAGGAAAGCGTGATGTGATCTGGTTGTCAGCACATTAGGAAAGGCAGCTAGGAAAGCGTGATGTGATCTGGTTGTCAGCACACTGGGAAAGGCAGCTAGGAAAGCGTGATGTGATCTGGTTGTCAGCACACTGGGAAAGGCAGCTAGGAAAGCGTGATGTGATCTGGTTGTCAGCACACTGGGAAAGGCAGCTAGGAAAGTGTGATGTGATCTGGTTGTCAGCACACTAGGAAAGGCAGCTAGGAAAGTGTGATGTGATCTGGTTGTCAGCACACTGGGAAAGGCAGCTAGGAAAGCGTGATGTGATCTGGTTGTCAGCACACTAGGAAAGGCAGCTAGGAAAGCTTGATGTGATCTGGTTGTCAGCACACTAGGAAAGGCAGCTAGGAAAGTGTGATGTGATCTGGTTGTCAGCACACTAGGAAAGGCAGCTAGGAAAGTGTGATGTGATCTGGTTGTCAGCACACTGGGAAAGGCAGCTAGGAAAGTGTGATGTGATCTGGTTGTCAGCACACTAGGAAAGGCAGCTAGGAAAGTGTGATGTGATCTGGTTGTCAGCACACCAGGAAAGGCAGCTAGGAAAGCGTGATGTGATCTGGTTGTCAGCACACTAGGAAAGGCAGCTAGGAAAGCTTGATGTGATCTGGTTGTCAGCACACTAGGAAAGGCAGCTAGGAAAGTGTGATGTGATCTGGTTGTCAGCACACTGGGAAAGAAAGTTCGGAAAGTGTGATGTGATCTGTGTGTTACACGTGAATGAGTGATTATGGCTCCGCTTCTGCGATATTTCAGTCATACTGAGGCGAATGTCACAGGTGGAAAAAAATTGTCACTTTGTCCGGTTTTGTAAGTTAAAAATGACGTAAAGCAACAATTGAACAAATAAATAAATTCTTGCTAACGCTGATTGTATACACGCAAACCATATCCAGCTTAGAATCCCTATACGGACTAAACAAACTCTGGATTAGTATGAGAGTGTCACCAAATGGGAAGATGTCTTTTCAGCAAAGTTACATTGGAACAGCGTTTCCTTTGTTTATCGCTGAGACCACAACAAGCTAGCAAAACCTATAGGGTCCATGGAGACCACAGAGGTTTAATGTCATATGCTTTATTGATCGGATTCTATCAACACATTTTTAGTTTTGGTCTGAATCTGTTATCATTTCTGTGCACCGAAAGGAGGCTTTTAAGCTGGCTTTCCCGGATATAGTTTTGATGTGACATATCGTGTCCGACATTTCTCAGGTCAACTCTTAAATAACAGATCCAAGGCTATGGTATAAAGAGTAAAATCAGACCACAGCGACGCCAGCCTGGTCGTTGGCAAATGGCCACACGTAATCGGTGAAGTCCGGCCTCTTGCCAATTTACCCAGGCCAAGGTTTGATTGAAAATGTCCATGTATACTTCCTACAGCAGGTACTCTTACACGTCCTGGTACCATGGCCCAAGCAGGGTCGTCGTCAAAGGGTATGATAAGATTTATTCAAGTTGCTTGTTGCCATGACATTTAACATACAATAATATGAAAACAATACAAAGGCAATAGATCTCTTCAACTCATTGTCCGCCAGCAGAATTCCGGTTTATCCGAGCATACAATATAAAAGACTACAGCAAAGCGAGTAAATGCTCAGCGATGACAGTGTGTGGCGAAGGAGGGCTATTGACTGCTTCCCTTTGAGTGAATTCGTCCTAATGTTTAAAATATTGCATACACTTTCTTAGTTCTTTGGTGGTTTGTGTTGTTGATCGCTTTGGGGAACTAGTCTTGCAATTAATGATCAGGAACGCCCTTTTGGATGATAGCTGGCTTAGATGAAACTAGATCTATCTCCCTTTGCTCCCCAGGGCCTGTTGTACCAACAGGGTATAAGTTATACCAAATGTAACTGTCATGACGACACATACTTTAGACATACATAGTTACGTTCGACGTAACATTACACCCTTTTTGTGTAATAGACCCCAGGCCGATTAGCTAACTTATTCACATGGAGTTCAGTAAGGAATAGAAGTCTACTTTCCTCTCCCAGTAAACACAAAGTGAATGAATGAATGAACGCCACATAGGTAACGTTTCACCCATATTGTGGCGAGTAAAATATTGCATGGCCTCTACTCCGGATACATTACGGCTTCTTCTGGGACAGACGGACATACAGAAGGACGTATAGACAGTGTAACACAATAATGCAGCCCTAAAGGTGTGTCACAATCTTAGCGCGTGGTGTGAGCTGCTTTGGTGTGAACACCAAGCCTGACTTTCCTCTCTAACTGTAGCCATTTGTAGCAAGAAATTATCGATGTGTTCTTCAAAATTAAGGCAAATCTTCACTCGATCAGAAATGGAGTTGTGAAGTCATTTTACGTCAGTGTTTGATTTTTTCAGATGAATTCATGCTCCGTCGGCCTTCTGTCAAGTATCATGTGGTTATGGGCATCTGTGTTCCCAACCAAAAGTGAATATTGGTTTTCCATCCACAAGTGCAGTCAGAAAGGCATTTAGCGAATATTTCCACTCCACAGGCTCTAAAAAAATGATCTGACCGATTTCTGTAAAGTGTGTTATTAAAAGAGAATTACAGGTCTATTGGCTAGATGTCATGGGAGGAGAAAGGCTTAAAGTACCAGTTAAGGCTATTTATTCGGGACAAAATCATTCCTGCAATCAGCTTCCGTGACAATAGCCAAAAAGATTTAATCTTTAGAGCAACAATTCCGTTTTAAGGAGGCTCAGCTAAAATGGTGCAGTGCACGGCTTGGCCTGGGAATGTCAAGACAAAAATCCCAGTCTGAACAGACCCCGATTTAAAATGACAGAAATCTGCCGTAGTAGTCTCATTCTTATAACCAGTTCTAATTAAAATATAGCCTTAAATTAATAAATTATTCTCATGCAATATCATACATTACATATCTCACCGTCTGTTAGTTTTCAAATAGTGCATTTTTGTTTCACCAAAATGCGCAAAATGGGTGGGAAAACAGTCTCTTGACTTGATATACACCCTTGTTTGGCTCTATCACCATATTCTTTTCTCTCCAGTTTTCAATTGCTCATTTATAAGAGCACAAAAGACATCACAATACGGTTACGTAAACCCACCAGTTTTCCTTCAATTCTCCAGAGAGGCCAGCCTTTAGAACAACAATAAGCATCTGTTTTGTCTTGTGTCAGGCATATTCCTTCCCCAAGCAGAGCCACCTCAACCATATTTCTGCCATCTCAGCACAATTCATTTTGAAGCGATGCAGTGCATCAATGTGTGAGTGAGTGCTTGGGGTTTTACGTCGTACTTAATGTTCCAGTCCCATGACCACGAGGAGTTCTTCTGGTGTGTGCATATGGTGTGTCTCCCTGTGGTAGGCCGAGTTCCAAAGTGCTGCAGCCACTGGAACATAATGTCGAAGACACTAGACGTGACACTCCACCCAGTCACATCATACTGACACCAGGCCGACCAGTCCTGTTTCCTTTCTCTAACCTCTCAATACTGACCGCCAAGCGAGGCAGCAACAAGTACCATATTTAAAGTTTTTAGAATCACCCAACCTGGCCTTGAGCATGGATCTCAAGATTTCGAGGCGGACCTTCTAACCACTACACCACCGAGGCGGTACAGTACATCACCAATATAAGCTGCTGGGTACCATTGCGTTGCCGTGAGTTAAAGCCTAGCTCTAGCTGGCTTCCTCTCTTGAGACCAGAATTCACCGGTAACATGTGACCATTTCCCAACTACATGTATCACACTTAGCACCTCTAGCGCCATGGCTTAAGCAGAATTAGGCAGACAAAAATTGCAGTGATGTTAAACGAAATTTATTAGACGTCTCTGGTCTAGGATTACTCCCATCATCACATTTATCACATAGGCACAACATACAGAAAATGGATAAAATAAACATGGTTTTAATAACAAGTTGACATGGACTGTGGCATGTTGTCTATGTCACATAATGTCACACTGTACCAGATATTGATAAATCAAGATACTGCCTTTCACGAACTTAAAAACAAGTTGACATGGACTGTGGCATGCCATACTATAGCAGATATTGATGACTCAAGATAGCCTTTTCCTGAAATCAATGACACGTTGACATGAACCTTTGCTTGTTGTACATGTACGGGTACTGCAATGTCATACTCTACCGGATATTGAAAAATCAAGAAACTCGTGTCTCGGACTTAAGGACAAGTTGGCATGGAAGGGAAATTTTTTTTGAAGTCATGATATGTCAGACTTCACAGGGTATTGATAAATATAGGTGTCGTATCCTACAATCGCATGCCAGTCTTCGTCCATATTGAAATATTGGACGTTCCGAATGATTTATCGCGAGGCCAATTCCACCCGGACGGGGTCAGGAAAAGACAGGTACTCGACACAATATAGCGATGCAGAGAAGACCCAAGGAATTTTGTAATGACGCGAAAATTTAATCAGTACCCCTAAGCAGTGTATCTTTCTACTTTACTGTTAATCAAAATTATGTATATCACTTACTTTTGGATTGTAACTGCTCAAATACCCAACGTGGTGGTTTTATTCAGTATGATGCAGATACTGCATTTCTAGGGCAACACTTACCCCTTCCCCTTCCTCCGTCTCTCTACCACCAGCACCCACATTTCCAGTACAGCACTTAGTCAGCCCGCCTGAAATTGCCCATTAGCATTTACATCATTTAGCCCACAGATATCTCTAACATATCCGCTTTCAGGACAAACGTCTTTTTGCAGCTGCGCTTATTGCTTATTTGTTATTATAAACAATCGGAACTGTTTTAACAGATCGTCATAAGTGTCTGGTAATCTATAAGCCCTTCTAGGCGTTTACACGGAGAAAGAGGCGGAAATGCTCTGGTGGGTGGGAATAGGGTGAAGGCATTACATTCCTCATGGGTATGATAACATTAGGAGAAATCTCTCTGTCTGCAGATAGAAATGTCAATGAGAATCTATTCTCCAAGCGGGACCTCTGCAATTGAATTAATTATATTTATTCTCTACCTAACGGAAAATATTTATTTAGCAGTGACACCAATACAGTGAATAATACAGGAGCGTCAGTCTGGTTGCGGTCATGTCATTGATGAGACATTTATCAATAAATTTGAGTGGCACTGAAGGAGGCGCCCTGTGTTGGAACGCATTAGTCCGAGGGAGGAGAGGGAAAGGGAAATAGCTCATTCAAAACGTCATGTCAAAGGACGTTCACTTTCCCGCCTCTGGCGCATTCTTGGATTCCCTTGTTCCCTTAAATTGATTTTTTTGAGTTTCATGGAGCTTTGAAGGTTTATTTCATTTTTCACCAGGCATTATTTCATTGCTTGCTGGCACTCTAAGACTTCCTTGTTTGTTTGTTCGCTGACTTGGATTTATTTGTTATTTGCGCTTTCTGATTTCTTTCTGTGTTCATATTCGTTGATTTCTTCGTTTGTACTACTTGATTTCTTTGGTTCCCTTTTTTTCATTTCCATGAATGTTGGCACTCTTTAATTTCCTCGATTAATTGCTGGTCTGTCTCTTTGACTTCTTTGTATGCTGGTTCTGCTTCTTTGATTTATGTGTTTGTTCACACTCTTTGATTTCATCATGTGCTTGTTCGCACTCTTTGATTTGTATGCTTATTTACACTATTTCATTGTGATATTTGACAAAAATACAAGGGTTAAAATCATGTAAGCGTGTTGAACAATGTGGCCGCTTCTAAACATGACCTTGGAGATTTAGTGAACATTGACAAAATGATTAAACTTAACCAGGAAACGTATTCCTTTGTCTGAGTGTAACAAAGATTAGAAAACGAGAGTCAGGACTTTGGTTCTTCAAGTAGACAACATGCTGAACACCGCCTATGTTTTTAGGAAACCCAAGACAGGTGAACATCAATTGTGATAATTACTGCAATAATGCTCCGATAATTTCTTTCTTCCTCTGCTTCTGTGTTTCTTTCGAAAATGCAGAAAATAAATGTGGTTTTCCTGCCAATTTCCGAAAATCCAGAAAAATATAGCCAAAGGTTTTGTTTGCCATGATTGTATATGTTTCGTAGCTCTGCTTTTTGACATGTGACCCAAAAGACATCAATATATGTACGTTCTGAAACTCGATGTCTGCTCGTTGGAAATATTCACCAGTGTAGGCTAGGGTTAATATCTGTGATTAAAGAGGCACGGTAAGATTGATGAGCGGTGGAAAACTGCATACAGCCTGCACGAAATCAACGCATCTTTCCAAGGTTCACAAAAAACCTCCCGATTTACAGCCGCAGTCAACATACCTAATGTTTGGTTTGAATGTGTGATAAGTTGCATGATTAAGGGCATTTTTATTTATTTATTTCATTGGTGTTTTACGCCGTGCTTAAGAATATTTCACTTATGCGACGGCGGCCAGCATTATTAAGGGAAAACGCCGGGTAGAGCTTGGGGAGAACCCATGACCATCCGCACGATGCTGGCGGGCTTTCCCTAATAACGACCGGCCAGGGAGACGTGCTTGAACAACACTGATCCAAATTTCGATATCCCATACGTTATATAAATAATCCGAAGTTTTGCTCTATCACTCGAGCTTTCATTATCCAATGCAAAAGTATAACTGCTAGGAGGGACTACTTTTAATGTTTTGTCTGCTTTCGTGGGAAAAAAAATGCCTGGCTTTAGACCGCGATTTCTTTGGTACCAGTTTTTTTTATTATCTTTATGTAAAGTGTAAAAAAAATGACAAAGTTGTTTGAGGAAAACGAAACACTTGACATTATATAAGGAAGGCAACGAACACAAGCTGAGTCTCAACCGTCAACGGCAGCACCATCACTATAGGCATATCAGACATTCACGTCACTGTGAAAGACCACCTTACGGTTTTGCAGAGGACCAGGAGATTTCTACAGTCTACATTTCATGAACTTCATGTCCATTCTCAGATCTAGATCGTTCTATTTTCGCCATGATTTCGTCACACAAAGGCCTCTTACGCGTCATTCAACATCCACGTCTGCCGTCAAACGGCGTAAGCAGGAACCAAAATAAAACCCATGGAAAGATAGCAAACGCTGCTTCCTTCAGGCCTCCAAGTTCCATGGTGAATTTATAATGATAATATTAAATGATGACCAGCGAATACGTTCTGTGGTGAGTTATTTGTGCCCAAAGAATAAAATGGAATATTTCGTTCCGTAGGTCTATGTTTTTTTCAAGCACCAGTCTTCTCATAATGCTAGTCAGCGCATGACGTCAGCTGTCATAGAGACATGACCTAGATTCCGGCGAAGCGCTTCGATAAATGAGTGGTTTTGAAAGCTGATGTTATCAAACAAAATAACTGTGCCATTTGTGCTGTTCACGGAGGTCACACATTTCCTCAGTGTTTTCTGGAGATATATTATATATGACCCAACTTTTGATTAGGTCATAGCCGTTTTACCGATATTGATATCAACACGCATCTCATTTAAATATTTGTCAACACAAGCAGATCCTCTCTTATTTCTGAACTGCCTGTAAACCGCTCCTTATAAATCAAGGGTGAAGTACAACATGGAGTTCAACAACATTATTCAGTGAATGTTGTTATTTTCATTTGTTCCAAGGGTCTCTATGCAAATGAAGGGTGCGCCTGCGACATTTCTAAGTTTTTAATTTAGATTACAACTTTCATGCTGACAGTGGCGTCTAAAGTTCTATCCCGCTGTTGAGTTTATACCTGTCTTCTGATATCTGCGGATCGAAGAGCCGGAAAACATTATTTATCTCTCTCTAAATCTATTATTTCGTCGTCTTTCCTTATTTATTACCTTGTTTTGCTGTGTAAAGACAGATTACTTTCGTTATCCGTGTAACGGGATTTACTATACATGAAGCTTCAGATTTCTGTTCCTACATCAAATTTTCTGATATCCTACAAAAGTTATCGTCTGCTTTAAAGAGAATTTGGTGAACGTTATCAAATAAGCCCGGATTACTTATCTCTTAAAATTTGTCAACAGTTGAAAGCTTTCTCAGCGATCCGGTCTCAGTGAGTTTAGCACGAAAGACCATGCATCTTTTTCTTATCCAATGCTCCTTAAGCAACGGTGCTTGGATGGATGGGGTGGGGGTCGTAAGTAATTCTCAATTAACCATTTACCTGAACAGTTAGAATAAAAGATATATTAAGAAGAGTCCAGATCTGACCGGTTAAGTGAGATTATTTTCAAATCATCACACTGTCGTCGATGCTGTGGTTTTACTTTCTACGCCGCGTGGCCTTTCTGTATTTGAGTAGTTTGACATTTTCCATGTTAGAGAAAAACCAACATGACAAGAAACCTGTCAGGTTCAACATAAGTTAATCAAGTATGTATAATAGAACCTCAACAATAAATTTTTATCTTGCCATAGTTGTTAAACGTTAAAACAGTGAATGTCAAAGAGCACACCTCTACAGTCCTACACTGAGCAACAGTGATTAGACAAAAAAATCGTTATTTCTTACTTTCATTCTTGGTTCAGAAATTCTAGGATCCCTGCGAGTAGGCCACGGACTCGCGCAGGGGTATTCGTTGAAGCGTTGTTCTTGCAGAAGCCAATGGTCTTCTGACCAGTAAAGTCCCAGGTTCGAATCCATCTCTTGGCAGTTCGGCTTTGGGTTTATATGGAAAGGTTTATAATGTTATGTATGGTTGCTCTCACTGCATCGCCTCTGGAGGTTTGCCCGTAGACTTGATCGCAGTCATATCAGAAAAAAAATTCGCATACACGGACTTCAGTAACATTGAAAATAAAATTAACATTCGATCATAGAAAAACTTTTTCACTGATGTATAACCAGCTACTGGTTAATTTGATGTCAGTGTAGACTTAGCTGGATACGCTTCCTGTCTGGTGTCATCAGCACGTCGCCTAGAGCGGCATCACTAAACAGGGGCAAAGGAACTTCTCACTCAGTCCGCACGTGATTCAAGTAAGTCTTCTCAAAGCAAACAAGACACAAATTGTGTTTCAAATCTTTACGTTCGCTTTTTATGTATTTATTTATTTGATTGTTGGTTGGGAAAGTTCACACATACAACCGTATTCAATTTTATTGGGTTTAGGAAACCGGTGTGCTCAGTGTAAACCACCAATTTTCGGCATGTTACTGGCGGACTTTCTCACGCGTGAGGTACAGATACATGACATAACATGATACACATCTCAAAGAAGAAGACGGTACATCCGAAAATTCTCTGTCGATGGCCGGAATTGGTTCACTCCTTTATTTATTTGACTGGCGTGTTACGCCGGCGGAGACCAGCATAATGGAGACAGGGTAACCGGACAGAATCTGGAAGAAACACACGACCACCCGCATGTTTCTGGCAGACCTTTCCACGAACGGCGGGGGAGGAAACAAGCATTTGCTGGACTTGAACTCACAGTGGCCACTGTGTCATTGTACTGTACCAGTACATCTCGGTCACAGAGGCCCAACTGGATTTCAAGTCACATTCCGTGTGTCCTAGGTATTGAAAGACAACAATCTTGATAATTCAGCCAAGACCAGGGCCCGGTTTCATGAGGCGTACTTAGTGCTAAGTAGCCGTTAGCTACATGCACTTTCTATTCCTGCAACATACGTTGTCATGGCAGTTAAGAGAATACTTAATTAAGTGTGCCTCACGAAACCGGGCCAGCTCTCACTATTCTCTTTTATAATTCACCGCATGAAGGTCAACTATCAATGGCAACCTGTTCGCAGATCGAAGCCATATTGCACCGATTTCTTGATGAATGCGTTATTTGATATATTGGATAGATTCCCTAAAATCAAGTGTTTATCGATTTCTTTCTGTTATTCAGATTGTAGCCTTCTTTCCATGGGTCAAATGTAAACTGCTAGTTTGTGTCAATTCGCATTCAGCACTTGATTAATTGATTAACTGGTTTGTGTATGAACACATCATTCCTTTATCAGGTATTTTATTCGACAGAGTTGTCAATTGGGCCAGACGTGCCATCCATCATCGCTTTCCGTAGTTATGTCGTTTCGTACTTCATCTCTTTCCACCCCGAACACCACCCCCTTCCCTCCACCGCCCGTTAATAACTCTCCATCAGGTGGATAGCTTTACTACCTTTCCGGTTGACTTTACATATCTGCCTTACCAAGGCGTGAGTTTTCCCAAACCAGAGGGGAGGGTTGGCGTCGTGTTACACAAGAGCGAGACGGATGAGTTGCCAGCTATAGGCCCCGGTTTTCCTGGTTTGATCGTTAATGTAGGGTAGGGAGTTTTTCCGATATTTTCATATATACGTGTCTACATACGGATGACAATTTGTTTCCTCTCGAGCCCTCCCGGGACAAAAATCTTCGCATATATTTTCTTATCCGAACCTCCCGTATACATACTATGTACGTGGCGATGGAGTCGTGAAAAATCTATTGATCTCTTCAACGCTATGAAGATTCTCTGTCGTACATCCGCTCTACTGTAAAGCAACCGCTGTTAGGGCGAAGCGGATAGTGAACTGGTCCCTTGCCGTTCGCCGTGTGGGAGGATGTAAGCGTACATGTTACTGCCTTGCTGATTTTTCTCTACGCCCAGTACGCACAGGGAAACCTGTAGCTAACTTCACTCACACTGTGCTACAGTTTGAAATATCACCGACGCGTTTATTAACCAAAAAGGCAGAACTTTAACCCTTTGTTGCGTGGCTAGGCCAATTATCCTGTTGTGTGGACACACGTTCTCGGTGTGTGACCCGGCAGCTATCGGAGCTTGCATAAGGGAATAAAAACTTTTGAGGAAAAAGTGATTTCTGTTTTTGTCTTCTGGAGTCGAGTACTGAGGGGATCATTATGTGGAATTACACTGGATTTGACGGAGCCCTTGAAAAGGTAAGGAGACATTATTATTTTTGAGACACCGCTACTGAGTACCAATCCGAATGTTTTTGTTTTTGTCCAGCTTTTGTTGATCTCATTGATGTAAGCCTTCCAGTGTGCGCATGTGATATCCACACTGAAAGCCTCAAGTACGGTCCACCAATGGGATAATCTTATTGTCCTTTTTGTACATTCATACGCACAACTGCTCTTATTGTTATGAAAACAGCCATTAGTCGAGTTGGCTGATGTTCCATTTTAACTTTGTACTTTAATTAGCGCGTGGGATTTTCAAGCCGCGGTCTCCATGGGTGTGCACAATCAAGCATTTTTATCATCGCCCTATACAGCAGTCGAATAGCAACCCCTGAAGACATAAACAGGCTCTTCGTTCACGCGTGGCAAAATAACCTTGATCCTTGGTGTATACGATTGGGACTAAATCAGCCATATGCTTTGTGGATGCCTATAATATATGTGTGCGATAAACCAAATGGCACGACTAATAGGGCGGCAGATAGAGACAGTGAGAGGAATGCTATGGCTTAATTACTGGTGAGATGTGCAGAATTATAGGCCATGGGCACTAGTGGTATCCACTACTCATTAATTATAAATAAACATTCGGCGTCAGTAATCAGACTTTTAGTTAAAAACAAGGTATAATGTCAACAGTTCAGGGTCATTTAGGAAGTCAAAGCCACCGGCTTGGAGAGAGATGGACATGGCTCGATGGACAGTACACCCGAATGGAGTGGAATTAACTTTTCTCACGGTATTGAATTGCAATATCTTCACGTGTGAGTCATATAAAAACAACACATCGATAATTAAACCACTACTTCCATTAGCTCAGGGTATGTGATCCCAAAATGAGCAGCCATAGAAACACAGCAATTCGTACACCCTCTTTGATGTGCGCTCTTGGCGATGACCGCGCGCTGGAGATCGATCTTGTGCATGCGCAGCTGTCAGATTTGATCTCTTTCAGCCAAATTTACCTATGATGCATTGCGATGAGAAGCATGTAAGCAGATCCAGTCCTTTCAATGCAAAATATGCCTGCGGAATATATGTTTAGCAAATCCATGTACTACAGTACAAAGCCAAGGCCTTGACTTCGTTGCATACTGAGTCATTGTACCACAGTATGTGACATTCTTCCAAAATGAGGGCAGCACCGTGCGACAGGTGTTCTGTTTTATTACTTTCAGCACTTCGTGGAACTTGCCTCAGCAAGCAGTTACATGTACATGACAGTGCGGCGACGTTGCTTTGTTGTTGTTGTTTTCTATAGAATGGTGATTTTGATAATGGAGTGCATTTTGAAATGCGCATAGTTATTTATGTTTGCTTAAGCTGTACAGCGCAATATTGTTGCTGCTTAGTTGGCCTACAGTAAGCAATAAGCCACCAGAGGTAGACTCCTGTGCACCATCCTCGTGCTGGTTACCAGGTATTTCTGCCCGGTGTACCCTAGCCATAAGGTATCAAGCCACGTGCAGGGTACTACGGGAGAACATCCGAGGGCAGTGCCATGCAGTTATGGCATGGTAACAGATATTGAAAGTTTTCCTGTAGGCATAATCTATTGTTAACTCAAACCATATCCCCTGCTTTCTATTCCGTTTTGCAACCATGTGATTATGTTGTTCACAAATGCCACTTCACTGCATCAGATAACGCAGTCCAAATTTACCCCTGATAGCCATTTTAGGTCCTGGGCAATTTTTCTGACAGCATGCGACAAGGATCTCAGCAGTTTATTTGAGCAAATTTATCCTGCAAATGCGCTCAATTAAAAAAAATAGCCCATCAGGATTCAAAATTGCTACATTGTGGGTTTTTCAAATCACATTTATCTAGGTATCGTTAGCAGAACAAATACGCAATGCTAAAAAGTGTCTATTGTCGATATCAGACAGAGAATGAGGATACTAAGCCCATGATAACCCTTTGTGCCGTAGTTCGCCGAAAATACGCAGATACGAGTCTTTTACAACCTATGATGACTCAACTACACAGTAAAAATAAACGGTTCCTGGTGTTCATTCAGTAAACACCATGTTTAGAAATTAAACAGATATGTTTATTACAGTAAATACTTTTCTATATATTGATATTTGACATGAAGCCTAAGCGTGTCATAAATTTATTTTAGTAAACACGTCTCCTTTCAAAGTGTGTATTATGTTTAACAGAGATGTGTTTTCCAATTTTATAAACTAACCCTTATGTTACCGTTTACGGCTTATCCCGCATTGTAATAGGATTTTCTTCTCTGTTTCAAGTCGGCTGGGGTTGTAGCCTTTGTCAGTCCCATTATGTTTTCCGAGTATACCCTATAATGTAGACAGACACACGATATCATTCCCGTGCACAGGTGGTTGGTGCTTAGTTATTGGTCATGATTTATCTTGTTACATGTAATATTTTCCTGGTGTCGTATCACATATAATATATTTACCTAAACAATCTACAACAGTTTGAGACAGGCAGCGTCGAAGTCGTATAAATCAAATATTCTTGAGTACGGCGTAAGACAACAATCACTCAGATTGGCATCTGTTCTATTCAAGTTTCTCATTGATTCATTTGTATCCTCAAGCTTTCGTTCCACATTATATATTTGATTTTGATTACTTTGTTTACCGGTGAATTTTCATAAAAATGCAACTTTACAGACAACTTGAAACAAATATATGATTCTTGAAGTATTCACGAAGACTATGACCAATGTGGTCGCTGTTAGACCCCCTTCAATCGCACGTGGGAATGTCTGCCAGTAGCCTGTGGATGCTATTTCGTTGTCCAGCGCTCCACTCGGTTCCCTCCCACCCTAATGCTTGTCGCCGTCGCATATTCATTTACGTGATTGGTGTTTTGCGAGGTGATGAAGAATATTTCACTCATACGACGGAGGCCAGCCTTATGGTGAGAGGAAAACCGTCGTAAATGTATTTATTTATTGGATTGGTGTTTTATGCCGTGCTAAAGAATATTTCGTTTATGCGACGTCGGTCAGCATTATGGTGCGAGGAAACTGAGCAGAGCCCGTTGGAAACCCACGACCATCCGGAGGTTACTGGCAGATCTTCCCAAGTACAGCTTGAGAGGAAGTCAACATGTGTTGGACTGGAAGTCACAGTGACCGCATTGGTGAGAGGTAAACCCCTCCTAAAAATGCAGGGCAGTCTTCTGGACTTCGGGAGGACAGGAGACCCGACCATCGCATAAGTGAAATAAATAAATATACATGAACAGATGGCATCTTGGTGGAATTAAAGCTCATATGAGCCTATTTTATGCATTTACTTAAGAGAAGAAAAAAAAATGATTGTGTGTTTTTTTCTGTTTTTTTTTTTTTGTTATTCAACATCATATATCGCTACAAGACATTGTTGTTGCACGAATTTTCCATTTGTTTACTAAATCAGAATGTGATTGTTAATTGAGACTTCGAATCTTCAGTCTTACTGATAATGAATTCCCTTCAACATCAACGCAATTGCACCCCAATATCGGGCGAAATATTGCCATTGCCTTGAGTTTTTTTTTTATCCTGAATGTCAGTTTTGGCTTCGAATTTATACCGAACTGTTAGTTTTGTAGGTAAATCTCCACTCCTTTAAAATGAAGGTGAAGAAAGCCACTTACAAGAAAAACAGTTCATATGACTTCATGTGCTTGTTGAACGGGCATTTAAACCTGTCAGTGAATATCTCTGAAGTTCTTGGAATTTCATTCGCATAGTAATTAAAAACCTCACTTCCCCGTGGCTTATGGCAAATTAATATCATAGCGTGAAATGATATCGAAATGTCATGCCTTATATTTCAAATCATATACCAAGAAGACAGCAAAATCTGTCATAGTATTACGTGTAAATGAAAGGATAAAATAGTAAATTGATATTTTTCTAGTCTCATTCTATTGGAGAAATGCATTTATGTTTCCCGTTAAGGATCTATGGCATTTAGATTTTTTTGTTGTTGTTTCGCCAATACTTAAGTGAAAGGTCTAGTTTGCACCAAATGGTATCACGCGTTCCATTTCGCAGTTTCTTCTTCAGCAGCAAAACTTGTATACCCTTTCTGAAATGATTCTGCACTTTAGCTATTGTGCATACTGACTAGAATCTAAATCACAACTCGCAAACAAACGTTGAACTTGGAAGGCATGCAAGCATCCAAGGGTTTAATGGAAATATCGTATCTTTCGACACCTTTGTTTAACACCGCGTTTCTCGGCTTCAACCCGAGCCGCAGTGGTGCCAATGTGTTGTATGACATTAACACCCTCAAAAACTTTCGACTGGCACTGTTTTACTAACAGTACATAACCATGCGTGCATATGTTGAAAGCAAATGTTATTTCACTCATGTTGCGCCTCTCACACATGCTTAGTTACAGTGTATATTCTAAGGAACGTTTATTTACAGTGAAAATCTATTCTATGGTTTTTATCTTATGCTTATGACGTACTCTATACCATCCTCGCCTCAAACAGCCTCCGGAGATTAGCACGTTTCATCATCCAGATGCTGAACACTTGAACCCAGTGCTGATTAGAGGCTACCAGTATTGGAGCTTAGGCAGTTTTTTTCTGGCCAAGATGGTGTTGTGGTTAACAAGCGGGCTTTGTTTTTCTAGTTGAAAGAACCATATTATCACTTAGATGCAGTTAAGCCAGACATTGACAGCTGTTTCACTAATGGCACATTTCCAGTGTTCTCATCCGCCGGCCTGTCTGTCTCACAACATACCACCACCACCATCATCATCATCATCATCCACAGAGCGTACTGCTATTTATATGTACTCTTTTTTAACGAGATAGATGTCTAGTATTTTGGTTAACAGTGGTCGTCTTGTTGTTGTTGTCAAGGTTCACACGTGCGTGTACATTTTGAACATGTACTTAAATGCGTAAACATGAACTGTGCATACGTCGGTCTGCAATAAATACAGTGATATTAATAGGTAAACGTACTGGATTAAACAAGACAGCATTTTTGTAAAGTAATTCTACTTAAGCCATGGTGTTAGGGTCGTGTAAGTTGTTACTATAAAACCATTTAATAGACAGTTAGCATATATAGCCCATAATAACATAAACTGGCAAGAGGTAGGGTTTCACCGATAATACGCTGCTCTGATTTTATTCTCAAACCATTATGTTATACGGCATATTTACAGATTTAAACTTGTGACAGTGTATAATATACATATGACTGTGTCTGTATGAGCACAGAAACCGCAATGCATATGCCTAAATAATACCACTCTGATTCTACCGATATATGCCAGTATTCAGCTTTTCATCCGCATTCTCGCGAGATATTCTCTAGATGAAACTTAGAGCAGTACATGAACGCAGCTAGTTATGACCCTTTGCCACAAAAATGGTGAAAGTGTGTGAGGGAGAGTTTGGGGTTTAACGTCGTACTTAACAATGTTTCAGGCCCAAGAGGAGTCTTTCTGGTGTGTGCACATTGTTTGCCTTCTTGTGGCAAGGCGAGCCCATGCCGCCAAAGTGCTGTCAACACTAGAACATTGTGTCGAAGACACCAGACATGACACTCCACCCAGTCACATTAGATTGACACCGGGCCTGTCAGTCCTGTATCCTTGGTCTAAGCTCTCAATCCTGAGGGCCAAGCGAGTCAGCAACAAGTAAATTTTTGAAATCTTTGGTATGACCCGATGTGGATTTTAACCTGGATCTCCCGACCTCGAGGCGGACGCTCTAACCGCCAGACCACCGCGGCGATCCCAAAAATGGAAAAGCCTTTTTGAATATCGGCGTTAGAAGAGTCACAATCCTAACTTCAATGTATCCTTAGGATTGCACGTCGAAGAAATGTGCAGACTGTATGAGCGAAGGAAATCGAATTTATTTACTCAAGTAGTTCAAGGAGGCCTGTTCCCGCCAGAGTATATTACCACGACAGACCCTGATCGCTAAGCCAATTCGCCTGTGGCTGGTACACCATGATACGTACGGCCGGAGAGGAAGCCTGAGTTGGACTTGAACTAACAACGACCGCACCACTTAGAGGTTCATAGGTGATTGTGTTGCGCCAGTAGGCTATAATCACCCCCCATCCCCACCCCCTATAATTTGTATTTGACTTTATATATATAGCGGCCAATCTTATATATAGATGTAAGAAACCGGAGTGCCAGGGTTAAACCACAAAACTTTGGCAAGCTACTGACGAACATTCCCACTTTGGACGCCATGAGGTGCATTTACCGTGCAAGCAGACCCAGTTATGTGTTGCGTAGACCTCTTGTTGTTACCAAGTGCAAACGAATCAAAAGAGTGTTACAATCTACTTATTCCCTGCCCAAACCCGGGATTGAGCCTGTACTTCGTATATTAGCAATTGGGAGCTGGACACCTTACGCCCAGTATCGTGGGATTAGGAAAACTTCTTATGCATCTATGCGCCATATTAATGCCTGTTTGTATAAAACCCTTGGCTACAAGCCACATCCCATGCTTTAACTTCTTGGAGATACGTCATAATAACTGGCCGTGGTGATTCGTGCTGTGGACATGGAACAATCACTTTAAAGGCATTATTATGGACAGAAATCTCGCAAAATGATGTAAACCTTACGTCATTTCTGACCTTCGAGAAAGATATCGCCATTGTAGCCGTACTAAAGTGCCGAGAATATCGCAAAAGAAAGCCAACGTCATTATCTCTGACTAATGGGTGTGTCAGACCTGTGTGTGTCGCAAGGCGATAATTACAGTGTGGTTAATGTTTGCCGGAGTGTTACATACAGGCAACTGACAACTGCGCGATTTTTCTCGCTCATTGTTTTTATTTCCTGTCTGTCGGGAAATAAGTCTTTAGTGTTCTCTTTTTTATCTGACTGAAACAAAGTTTTTGTCAAATACCAGCAGAATGGCGATGGTCCATATATATATATGTACCCATGGGCCTGATTTGCTGAAATTAGCGAAGTTGTCCGTTTGACCACGCAGAAACAACTGTAACTGGGATGTAATAGCTACAACTGAGCCTAAGGGAGATTGCCATTAGATAATGCTATATAGTAGAAGCATTGAAAAAATTCTTCCACCGTTGCATATGGCCACGTGATATGTACCTTCTTCATTGAAACGGTGTACAGAACCGATAGACCATCGCCAAAGTAGCAGTTTGACAAACGGGGATATGACAGTTTTCTACATATCGTGAAAACTCAACGTAAGGGCAAAACCACGATAGCTGAACACGTTTTGACAAGATGTGGCTTGTTTTGATTTCTGACCACAATCGAAATTCACTCTGAGAGCAAAAATATAACGTGAGCATCTGGAAAGACCTTTATTTTAATTTCACCGGTATCGTGCGAGGATTTGCCAACTGCCACACTGTCGTCGTTGCTCCGGTTTCACTCTCTATGCTGCACTCTTTTATATTAGAAAGCTTACATGACCACTGTTATAATCTGTGAGACTGCCAGGCCTATTGTGTATGTCTGGAAGGAATTTAACAACTGTAGCTTAGCGATATGACGTGAAATTCTGTACGTTTTATCTGGAGAAGTTGCCAACAAATTATCTGAGTTCGATGGTTTTAGCTTTCGTCTGTTCATACAAAATGCGCAACTGGTAACATCTTACACACCCTCTATAAGCAACATGGCCAGAGTATAATTATAAAACAAATCTGTAGTGATGTTAAGTGCGACTCATAAGACGCCACTGGTATACAGCATTAATCAAATCACAGTATTGTCATCGGATTTAACAAACGAAAAGAGTCCACATTATGGGACCCATTCTTCTGTACTTTAAAGACACACATGCTTTTGTGTTTCTACCGCGCCCTCAATCAGATAAATAATGATTTGGAAGTGCATAGTCATCCAGCGGATAATTAATTGATCGGATCCAATTCATAAGACCCCTGATATATGTATTGCCAGTTTCTAGACATGTGACGTATAACCATATTGTTGGGCCTCAACAAAGAGATTTGATTGCATATAGAGATAAATCAAAGTCAGCCTTAGATGTGTTAAATGGATATATGTGGGGTACGGTACGGCCTATATGGCTTCATGTCTACTATTCTATTTTTCTGGATTGGTTTGTACACAGACAACAGTGATATATAGTCAGTAAAGGAATAAGCTGAATAGTATATAAAAAGAATTGATTTCGCAAAGCTATAGGCTCCAATTGCTTTCGCAGTGGCATCATTTAGCTTCATTTTTATATTTCAATACGTGAAGGAAGACACATAAAGTAAGAAACACTGGAACTGTCATATAATCAGCTTAGTGTTTCTTGATGAACTCTCGGGAGATTGTAAGGTAAACTGATTCATATTTACCTATTTTGAGTTTTATATTGGAATACAGAGTTAGGGCTCAATGATATACATTTGAAACAATTATTTAAATATTTAAAGTGAGGCAAAACGTCGATTTCGTCATGCAAAAAGGCGTGCCAATGTAAAACTCTACTCCAGTCTGACGATCAGCTCTGATCCCACACATAATTGACATGTACAAAATATTAAATATGTTATAATACCTCTAGATGTCTATTTGTGAATTGACTGTATGTGAGAACTTTGTCAGCCACAGGGCGGTGCGGATAAAGCTATGAGCCGATGCAACACTGTTTCTATAGTGATTGAAGTCTAATAAATTATTGACAATACATCTTATAAGTCAGTCCGAAGGAAGCATATCCCTTTTACATAAATTGCTCGAAAGAAGGGATTTTCGAACCAAAGTGCCCAGGTTGATAAATAGGTAATGTTTATAATGTGCAAGGTTCAATTTGGGAAAGTGCGGGACCGGTGCAGCTCTATTGAGCTTCTAATTGGATTTCTAATGTAATTATGATACCGATGGAAAACCTTTCAAGACCAAAAAAAAAATGATAAAAAGCCATTTTGCGTGCGAAAACGTTCGAAATTATAGTGCATTCACTACGATTAAAACAGGAACAACAACGTTTAGCGGTAAGCTGTCCCATTCCAGACAACTGGCTGATGGGGTTAGGATTTAATGGCAGCCTTACAGGGACTGAGAATTTCTCTTTGTTTATGGGACGTTGGTGACAAGGAGCGATCGACGACGTTCATGTAGCCGGTTTTGCAATATTTGAATATATACTCGTATGAGATCAGTTGTCTAATAGTATTATGGTGTTAGTGGCGTTAGTAAATTCGTAAACGTCGAAGGTTTATTTTGATCACTCAACTTGCCTCCACCCACACGTGCAGTATAAAAGACTACAGCACAGAGAGTAAAACTAGAGCACCGACGACAGTGTGATGGTTGGCAAACGGTCACACGTTTTCGGTGAAATCCGGCCTGCTGTAAATATACCTCAGTTAGGGTTTTAGTGTTAAAGAAGTAACAACTTACATGCCCACTAACAAAACTGACTGCCATCTTATAAGTGAAGTACGGAAGTTACTTAGTACGACGTTAAAATAAGTCAATCATACAAAATTAAAGCACTAACACCGATGAGTTTTGTTCAACGTTACCCTGCAAGATATACATATGCAATACTTTCACATCAGATAAGATAACCCAGGACTCTGTCCGGTTTCCTTCCATCATAATGCTGGCTGCCGTCGTATAAGTGAAATAGTTTTAAGTACGACGTAAAACACCAATCAAATAAATAAAGAAAGAAAGAAAGAAAGAAATAAAGAAATCATTAGATAACTTTCTTAGCTGAAAACTTGCACTTATATCTCACTTTTATGTATTTCATTTCTATTTGCAAAACAAGGACGATAGCTTGTCAAAAGTGTATCTGTTGTTTATGACTGCATTAACTTTAGTGTAAGCAAAAGTGTTTTGTGTTAATGCGAGTCTGTCTTATCTTTTTATACTCTTTTGGATCCTGTGCATCAAACACATAGGACTCGATCCGTGTGCTTTGATGGCATGAGCAGTGTCTTCGATACTTCGGCTTATGTTTTCGTTCTTATCACATGATGGTTGAACAAGACATTGCATTTTTTTTCATTTTTGTTTTGGATGATGGTCCCGTTAACATGATGCCTGCAGTGTAGCCGCTGTAAGGTGTTATGGCGTTGACGGTAACACATGATCATGAGTAAGAAGTTTTTCTTTACAATAGTTGTACTTCATTAAGGCAATTTTGCCTTAAAATTCACATTTCACATGCAGATGTGGGATACATTCATGTAAGTTTGTACTGATCTGAACAAATCCCGCTAAAGGTCGAATTTAACCTACATACAGATAGACGGACAGACAGATATAGTGGTTTCTAGTTTACAGAGCTGCTTCTCGCAGTTTATAACTGATCTTGTAGCACTAATGGCAAACCTGTGCCAGTACACATCACTCCCAACAAAACAACAACAACAACAAATGTTTTTGCCCTATTTTATCAAACTTATTTTAAAGTTCAAATTCCTCGAAGTTAGCATTACGCTCTTTGTTTGAACGCTTCTCCGAAAGACTGCGTTTACTTCGCAGGCAAAATTGTTTGCTTAATTTTGAGTACGGTTTAAGTCGAATCGATATTTTGAGCCAGCACTCGGGTATGAAGTTACCCAGATTCCCTTTCGTCCGTTGGAAATCTTTCTTATGTTGGGTTACATGAAATACAACCGAAGATAACTTAATACGTTCTTTGTTTATGAGGTATACCTCACATGTGGAAGATTTCCTTCATAACTCATTGTAAGTCGGTAATTCACTCTCGACCAACCCTATTATCTCCAGGAGTAAAACTGAAAAAAATGAAATATTCCTCAATATTGCATTGAACAACAATCAAATACTAAATATAAAAGTAATTTGAACCAGGGTGTCTGTAAATTGTGCCATTCGTGTGTCTTGCAGGCCGTGACTTGCCCCACTATCATGACTGTAGAGCGCTGCACTGCTAAAAGGATCATTACAAGGATCATTATTTTCTCATCCGTTGACATGGTGGTGGCAACGTAACTTGTCGGACATCTTCAGTACTCTTGGCACAAACAGTTTTTTATTGGTCGCTGTAATAAGAATAAGAATATTGGAAATGTCAAATTGACATGTATTGTATACCGTGGTGAAATCTTGAGATCGCATTAAGCATATGGTAACGGGATTGTCTATCCATTCAGTTCTTGCATTATTGGCTGTGTGTTTGACAGTTTTGACATCAAGGCATATTACATTAATACTAAATGCATTGCTTAACCTTTGTGCTCCTGTCTTAGGTATAATCTGTTTGTATGATTTCTTTCCGTTTTTCTATTCTTTTATAATGATTGCCATCCAAGTAAAGCCAACGTAAGGGACAGCCCCTGTGTATTCAAAGGCAATTTCTGAAACTTCAAATTGCATTTAATGAAAGTGATCAGTTTAAGAGCATTAGCACGAACTCGTAAATCATACGAAATAATATCCCGAAAAAAACCTTTTTCCGGTCATATTAAATCGCATTTATATTTACACTAAAGCAGTTCATAGAATGAAAGCAATAAATGATTTGTACTTGACATATTTTCGCGCGGGAAGTGTGTTGGGTCTAAATATCTGCTTTTTGAAATGACCTCGGTAGTTGCCTAAGTTCTGCGTTAGCAGAAGGGGAGAAGGTGTTATTACCACGGTCATACCCTACTATCACCAAAAATTGGAAGGATTTATAACCGTTTGTTTTTAAATCAGAATTTAAATTTTAAAGAACAGACAACCAGAAACCAAGTCTATGTGTATGGATGCGGCCATAAAGTTTCCAGCATAAAGTTTAAAAAGTATATTGTGTTATATTTGTGATATTGCAAAACCGGCATATCTCGGTTCAACGTATTTTAAGTTGCGTGCATTGAGAAACACAAAAGCGCCGCATGCAATGGTATCAGGATTAACCAATCAGTGGCGATTTTTTTATACAACTGGCGAACGCAGCTGTTTCCGATGACGTCACGCGAACAATATTTTGCCTTCCACTCAGACGATCGCGGGTACAAGTGACACGACGACATAATTTTGGTGTCTTTGAGATGGCCTTAGCAAAGCGTTCATTTCGGTCACCCAATTTAAGGGCGATGGCATTCTCTTCCCATAAACCTGGCCTTCCTCAGTAAAAACCTGGAAGGTCCTCCTCGACCAGGTGATTAGTGTTCTGGCGTAGTACAATGGCCCGGAAACCTCTCATGAGGGAAGTCAACTGTTCAAGTCCAGTTGATGCTGGCTTCCTCTCTAGTCAGCCAGCAACCTCCGGATGGTCGTAGGCTTACTGGGCTGTGTCCAGTTTTTCTCACAGTCTGTGACATGGTCAAAAAGTATCAGTTTATTTCTGAAAGGTCAATACCCATGCGTAACCATGCGTGGTTCGAGGTACTCACTAAAGGCAGATGAGTACAAAATGTACACAAGATGTGCACCACAGGTAGACATTAATGGTAACAATTGTAACATGAATGTTTACCTTGCATATATAGTACATCATTGTGTAACTCTGCCAAATTGTGTAACTGTGGTACACATCTTGTTTACCTCGCGAGCTACGCAAACAGATGTGTGCAAAACAGTACACATTTGCTTTTTCAGAGTACCATGCTACCCCAACCGAGTACTTCCTTTCTGCGACAAGATGTCGGTTTATGGCATCGCAAGGTCAATAAATTTTCAAAATGGGATCGTATATAAAAACACAACAAAATACATTAAATATCTTCTGAAATATTTTCTTTAGCGGGTTTGGGTTTGAAACATTGAAAAGAAAAATAATGATATTCTGGGAGTAGTTTAAGCTTAACGCGAATATCGCCGTGTTAAAGGTAGGCAATACTGCGCAATAAAGTGGCGACGTCATTTCGCACTGATATGTTCCTGTGTTGTCGTGATGGCGTAGCTCGATAACTGCTTTTTGAGACAACTCCCAGTGGAGAAATTAATTAAACATTTAATTAATTAAATCAATTAAACATTTAATTTGTATACTATACATTGTCAAGTATTCCGGTATACACTGAATGTTTACCATAAGATCGAGGGATTGAGGAATGGAAAAGCTGACATGCTAACGGGGAATCTTCGGTAAGACTGGAGATAAGTCTTGGCCAGCTCGTCTAACATAAGCAAATTTTTGTTGTGAAATTTTAGAATTTTAAATCAGTGGTAATAAACGATTAGCGGAATGACAATAGAACATATAAGAAAATCGATTGTGACGAGCATCAGTGAAATGTGGAAAAGATAACTCTCTGAAACTATTTTGTTACAGAGTTAGTAAACACTTCAGTGCAACGACTGCGTTAAACGCAGTCTGATATGGGAATTGCTTTCAAAACTCTCTTGCTTTTGCATTTCTTCTTTGACTGATATTGTTATACATATATGTTAAGCGAAAAAGTCATGTTGCTTTCTCAATCAGCTTTAGTGTACTGATTTCCTTTTGCTTCAACACTCAGAGATAGTTGTCAGCACTAACGTTTGAGGGTATTGCTCGGAGTTACTTGAATCAAATGAAATAAAATCCCTCCGCAGCGTGCCTGTGGGAATGGACCCTTTTTCTTTGCCGTCGCATTATTTGCTGTGTTACACTCAAAAGTTACTTCACATCCATTTACGCAGAAGTTCAGAGCAATTTTAACTGATGTATGGATGAAAATGGGCTTTGAAAGCTTTTAATGTATCCATGCGTTCTGAAGGCGTACGAACTATTAAACTTTAATTGTCGCTCAGTTTCACATAAAAGCTGAGTGAAAACCAAGCATAAAGAACATGCCGGCCTCCGCCGTAAATAAAACTGCTGCCAATCGTATAACTGAAAAGTTCTTGAGTGAGGCGTAAAGCAAGCAATGAAACAAAACAATAAACCAAGTTAATGTAATCGAATTGATTACATTTCTAACCAGAGTCTCTGATGAGACAGTAGATCTATTAGTTGGGACAAAATGATCACGGAGTCGATTACAGAATTATATTTGTATAACAGACTGTAGACAATGAAAATCAATACTACGAAATGTTTATTCACTTGTACCAAGGTTTGTTGAAACTGCACAAAAACTCCAACAGTATTACACATATACAGTTAGTCTATACTTTAACCAATTTTCATTGAAATCAGACAAAACCTGTAAGAAGAGCTGTGCTTTGAAAGAAATGTTAACATATACTGAATGAACACACAGACAGACCGACAACTGATCATCGAAATGAAAAATATATACTAGGAATTGTGCATCTTGATGTAGTCCACATTTCAACCAAGTTTCGTTGAAATCGGGCAAAATCTGTAGGGGTAGTAGCATTTTAAAGGAAATGTTAATATGGCGGACAAACAAACGGACAAACAGGCGAATATCGAAACAGAAAATCGATACTACGAATTATGTATCTTGCGGTAGTCTACACTTGAGTCGAGTTTCATTGAAGTGAAACGAGAACTGTAGGGGTAGTAGCGTTTTGAAGGAATTGTTATCACTGTGGAGGAAAGGACAGACGGACGGACAACCAACCATCCAAATAGAAAATCGATACTACGCACAATGTATCTTGACGTTGTCTGTACTTGAACTAAGTTTTATTGAAATCGGACAAAAACTGTAGGAAAATGTTCACACTTTCTGGATGAACAGACACACAGACGCACAACCGATCATCGAAATGGAAAATCGATACTATGAATTATGTATATTGATGTAGTGTATACTTGTTCCAAGTTTCGTTGAAATCGGACAAACACTGAAGGAGGAATAGCGTTTTGAAGAAAAAGTTAACAGACGCCGGACAGACAGACATACGGACATACAGACACACAGACGCCGGACAACTTCCTAATCCATAACCCATCTGGTCTTGAACCAGTACAGTCAAAAACTAAGATCGGGAGAATGCAACAGATTTCATTTCTATAGTACGCTCACCTCGAATGGATGTGTGTATGCGTAGGTTTTATGCTGTACTGAACAATTTTTCATGGACACGACGAGGAGCCCTTGTTGTGTGTATATGATGTGCCTTCTTTCGGTAGGATGAGATCTTCCCGCCAAACTGCTGCAGTAATAAATACCATTTTTAAAGTCTTTGGTGTCACCGGCCCCTGGATTGATCCCGGATCTCCCGACCTCGAGGTGGACCCTTTAATCATTAGGCCACAGCAGCGGTCTAGAATATGTCGAAGTATAAAAACTCTCAAAAAGTATAGAACAATTAATACGTTCCCAACACATGGGAATTCTACACATCGTTACAACTATGTGTAAATCAAACATGTCACGCTAAATACCACGGATAACGAGATTGCAAATCGCGAAGAATATCGCGTTGTACGTCTCAGGAAGTGTCGGATAAAGGGAACAATTACAACATGTCTGTGCGGCCATAGAGATAAGTGCCTGCCAAATTGAACAGCGAAACAAGTATGTGGCTAGAGTTCGCATGGAGCAATCGTCTCGAGTTTGGCAGAGATCTAGCAGTTGCTCCAGTTTAATTACTTGTTTATTATCTTTCTCCGGTCACGAAAGCGTTTACCGGTATACGTCCCTAAATCTGAATGAGATTAGGTCCGTTCTGTTTCGCGATATCCAGCAGATGTCTTCTTGTGTTAAATGGAATTATTGGAAGAATTATGTCTTCTTCCGTCCTTTTTCTTATCACGTACAAAACACTGCACACAGCACATAGAGAGTAAAACCAGAGCATGAAGCTACGACATTGTGATAGTTGGCAAATGGTCACACGTATGTGCAGTGAAATTAGCTCTTCTGTCTAACTAACCTAAGTCAGGCGTTCATTCTAACTTTCAGGTAAACATTTAACCAGGGGCAACTTCCACAGTCCCCTGGCACCATGGCTTGAACAGAAATAGGTAATCAACATGCAACGATATTAATGGCAGTTATTTTTGTGTTTTGCTTTTTTTTTGCACGTCACCGAGCTAGAATTAGACAATATGCTGTGTTGTCATCAAATTCAATGATTGTCCTTAAATGAACGTGCATATTGTAATCTTGTGATGAACAAAGCAAGTTTCAGGCCGTCAACATCATCAGTGACTCTATCCTTCAGCGTTTACACGTACAACGCGATCAGGTCGTACAATTTTACAAGTGTCTGAATATAAACTGTACAAAATCATACAATTTGTTTATTGATAATCAACTAGATGATGCTTTCAAAAAAGCGATTCCCCTAGTTTCTCACTCAACACCTGGTAGCAATATTTGCAGCATCTGTCTAATTTGCCATACAGCGATGTGTTTGAAGTTCCAGTGATCCGAAAAACAAGGTTCTGTTTAATATAAATTACGGAAGGTGTGTTCTTCCAGCCTCGCTGAACTATGCTTAAAATGACAAAGCACTCTCAAATGTATATACATGTAGATCGAAAACAAAAAGAATGAGCCATGATTTATCCAAACAAAAAGTAAAGTATTTGTAAATTCGTGGTAGCTCACACGGAAAACCCATCCGGTTCCGGTGTGGACTATTTTGCTCTTATACTGGAGGGGGCGAGTTTTCTCTCTAGCTAACACTGGGTGTCAGTTGCGAAGCGTTGGTTTATAACTAATCGATTAGAGCGCGAGCACACCAGCTGAGGTCGATCAAGGGGTGTTATATCCCTGTCATCCACATCCTCGCATCACGGAGCTCCTGTGTCACTATGTACCATTCCTGCCAAGTCCACATAGAAGAATCCTAAATCTGATCCGAGATACAGGAAAGGCAGAAGTATGAGCAGAGCTAGTCCCCAATGTACCTAAAAGACTTCAGCCTTTTCCTTTATTATAGTCAAATAACATCTACGGTTTTATGTACACACCTACTTTATCCGACAAGGACATTTTATGGCCGAGTTTTCATTTGGGATTATGCGGGTTTGGCACAACGTTTTGCTCTACTTGGGGTTGGTTTGAAAACCGTATCAGGTTAATGGCAAATCCATCTATATTTTATGTCCATCCCTTGAAGCAAGTATATTCGCAGGTTCGAATGATGAATCTACCCAATTCATGTCGGTTATCTGGCTAAAGTGTATATATACATACAAATATGTCCCTAACAAAACCCACGTTCGCTTACCAAGATTGAAAACGTGAAGTCTCCATTAATAATGAAGCTTTCTCCAAGGTATGATTGCGATATGAGATTCTGTGAACCACCCAATCTCACTGGATATTGAGTATTATAACGGATATGTCTGATTCTCAGTCGAAGCTGAGGAAGAGGCAAAGCAGACAAACTCACACAACTCGTCATTCGCTTTTAGGTAGCTTCACGCAATCAGCATTTCTACTAAACAAGTAGTCTTTTTTTTTCGCCTGGAGCACTTCAACGGCCAAAATGACACTCTTATTTTTTTATTTTTTTTGCTTTGGGAATTTTTTTTTGAGAGGGGAGGATTTATCTTTCCATTATCCATATTTGGTAATGCTGTGACATGTTTAAACCGTTCGTTTCTAAGAAACTCTCTCGGCCCTGGCTTGTGCCTGCTTGTCTCCTCATTTGGCGACCATCCCGCAAATCTCGAGAAATGTCACGTCCGTGGGGACCTAACGTTCGGCTCGAGCGCTGGTGTCAGGTGAGACTGTATGGCTCAGCGTTACTACGCTGTCCATGTCTTGGCACCCATTGGCTCCTTGGGGGAGGGGTGGACAAAAGTCTGATTGTCAAGTGGCGCTTAAGCCAGATGGCGTCTCGACAAGGCACGCTCAATCAGGACGATGAATTACCTTTGATTAATGGGTATTACCAAGAGCATTTCTGTGCAGATTTCTACAGGGCTTCAACAATAGGGATTACAGTATGTCCACAATGGGGATCAAGATCTCCCTGAGAAGAAGCGACATCCTGACACTTAACCTCAGGATTTCGACTATCAGGATCATGATCTTTACAATCAAGGATTCAACAATCACGATTATCGTCTCAATCCACAATCCCACTTTCCACAATCAGGATCAAGATCGTTACAATCAAGGACTTCATAATCAGGATCGAGATGTTGATCCACCATCAAGATCTTCAGATCAAAATCTCCACCATCAGGATTTCCAAAGTCAGTATCAAGATAGCTACAATCAAGGATGCCACAGCCAGGATCTGGGTTTCGACCTACACTCAAGATCTTCACATTAAAGATTTCTAAATCAGGATCAAGCTATTTACAATCAAGACCTGAGCAATTAGCATCTTTACTCTTAAAGACTCCACCGCCAGGATGAGTATCTTAGTCCACAGTCAGGAAGAGGCTGTCGACACAAAATTTTTACAATTCCGATAACCAGTATATTTAGGCAACTATGACTGATTTCTTTGGCAGTTTTTAATTTTTCTAAATCTTTTTACCCTAAGTTATTAGATGTCGCTGAGATAAACGTTTCCCATTTCACATTCATGTGCCACTCATATGGGTGGTATTTTAGAAAATAAATAAACAAAAGTAAAAATTAATAAATATATGGTAAGATAATTAGTTGTTTACGTTGTGTACATAATGCTGGCAACCTACATAGAAGTGAGGCATTCTTGAGTATGTCGAAAAAGATCAAGAAGTAAATTTAATTTCTTATTCAACAGACCCAAGTCTCCTTACAGATTGGGGAAAAATTTCAAAACTTCACTAATAAAGCAGTACAGGAAGATGTAATATGAAAAGCTTAATTAATGAGCCCTAAAAATAGATTTGTTGATATTCACAAAAACAAAAATGTATTAAGTTTAACCTAAATGACATAAAAATTGACGTTGCACGTTGATGGGAATAACCCATTTCAATAAGAGAAATAGCAAAATATTTATAAATATTTACTGGCGAATAAATTGTTTTGAACATAGTATGTAATGTTTAAAGGCGAGGCTAAACAAAACGGATGAGTAGATTTGCGAATTTGATGTACCGCTGTCAGTTGTAAATTTATTCATAGTTGTCATGCGCACAAGTTATATGGTAGTGTGCTCCTCGCCTTTGTGTTGTTGTTGTTGTTGAAACTTTAAGGCCAATACCCGGATGGATATCGTGGTCCCGTTAAAACGCCGCTGTATGCACACTGTTTACATAGGCAGTGACTTATTACATAGGTAGTCAATTATTACATTGGTAGTAACTTATTACAAAGGCAGTAACCTGTTACATAGGCAGTAAGTTATTACATTGGCATTAACTCATTACATAGACATTGGCTCGTGACATAGGCAGTAACTTATTAGATAGGCGGGGGCCTCGGTGGCTCAGTCGGTTAGCGCGCTATCGCAGCACAATGACCCGAAGTCTCCCACCAATGCGGTCGCTATGAGTTCAAGACAAGCTCATGCTGGCTTCCTCTCCGGCCGTACGTTAGAAGGTCTGCCAGCAACCTACGGATGGTTGTGGGTTTCCCCGGGCTATGCCCGGTTTCCTCCCACTATTATGCTGGCCGCATAATGAAATATTCTTGAGTACGGCGTAAAACACCAACCAAATAAATATTAGATAGGCAGTAACGTTTTATATTGACGGTCACTTTCTTCCTTTGGTTAGGCCTTTGGGTAACTAATGGTTTATTTATAGATGTAAGTCATTAAGGCAGGTATGGTCAACTGAATGTCACAGCTTTATCATAGCTCACAAAGATAATCCCGCAAAACATCAACCGTTAAAAATACTTATTCTCGGTGCATAGAAGATATTTGCTCGTAAGGTTTCGTCCTGGGTGAAATGTATATATAAATGAAATTGCCCTAGGTCCATTTGAGGCGCATACAAAATTGCTTCATTGGAGCCTACTCGGATCAGACAGAATCCAATTTCAAACTAAGCAACGTTCATTTTAAAGCGAAATGATTTATACCATTCTACATGCAAAAATGCATGGGCTCACGGCGTCTGATCAGAGATAGTAGGCCAACTTAAGTCTGGAGCTTGTGGGTACTGTAGTGATTCCTTGACCTTTATGAGATATCTTCTAACAGATAAATGATGATTAGAAATGTCACGAGTGGCGTCGACTGGAGGTACTGGTCTAGCCAAATACATCGCACTTCCTATTGATTTATGGGCAGTCTATCTCTTACATCTGCATACTTTGTATTGTATATTAATTGATTGACCAAACACCTTATGTAAACGGGTCAAGCGGTCACAACCCGGCGCCTTAGTCTGAACACTTACCCGTATATGATGTGAATATAAACGATACCTCCACACTCTATTCCCAAGTGTTCCTCCACACTGTAAAAAAAAAAAGAAAAAGAAAACCCGAAAGGTTCAGTTTTATCCTCTCTGTGGTCGTGATCATATAGAAACTCCCCCCCCCCCCAAAAAAAAACCCCAAGCCTTAATTGCTTGTAAATTGGGTTTATTGGGTTTGGTGTCTATTTGCACATTATTTCTGTCACTTTTAGTTTTATCCCTCCAAGACATGGTCAGACAATGTCCACCTCTCCAGGATGCAATTGTTTGCTTGTGATTTCACAATTTCGGTTTTATGCGGCTTCTGGTACACTATTTCGGCCAGTTTAAGTTCCTCCAAGATACGAACATAGAATGTGTGAACACAAATTCACGTTCCAAGCGTCAATTGTTTGCTTGTGAGTCCATTATTTCGGTTTTGTCTCTTTAATGTTCATTAGTTTTGCTAAGTTTTGTTGTATTTTTTTCTAGACACGATTACATCTGGCCCTCAGTTGCATTGCGTAGTCCTTTGTAATCAATTGATTGTGTTTGATGCTGTCTTTGCCACGTTATTTCTGTCATATTACGATGAAGTCATTTTAACGCAAGAAAGATTTGATATAGCGATTCATGTAAAGAAAACCAAACATATTCGTATACAAAACCGCGAACATTGTTAGCTCACTCAGTGTAAATGTAAATGTGAAATGTGTTTACCAGATCTGGCCCTTCAAGCACAATTATGCAATTCGAAAGCAATGACAGTCCACTGAAGCGCGTTTCTATTCAAATGAGCCATTCTAATGAATAGAAAACAGACCTTCGCAAGTGAGCCATTTTGATGAATAGAAAACAAACCTTCGCCGGAGAGCAGCGATATGTCTGTTCAGCTAATGTACAGTACCTTGACCACCTCATTGCTGCATGTAACTTCACTGAGTTTAGTGTTTTTCTATCTTTTATAACATTAGCGTTCTCGTGGCTTCGTAATGGTTTTGATTTATATCCGGAAATATCGACCTAAAGGGCATCATCATCATGAAAAATAAGGCTACATCGTGCTGAGTAAATTCAGTGTGATATAAACAAATGGTCGCCCCTAACGGGCGAAATCTGGTCTTTTCGTCAGTTTACTCCAGTCACGGTTGCATTTTAATTGCATATTCATGAAAATGCTTAAAAAGTAGCAACTTGAACAACCCCAATCAGCATTTCACAAGCAGAATTAGCTATGAAATGTAGTGATTTACCTGCAATGTATTAAACGTAATTGTTCTTGAATTACTTAAAATTCTGTGACGCCATCGATCTCTTAACCCACTCCTATGTCAACGAAACGACTTCTGTGGTTTTTGGCTACGAAAAGCAGCACTACATAAGTCGCTATTTCTCCGACGGTTCCTCTATGCGTGCGGGTATTTAGTCAAACTTTTGACATCCTCTTTTTTTGACATGGGCCCTTTACTTAACTATTAGGTGCACGTTTTCTTTCGTTATTTATTTGGGGTTTAATGCCTTGTGCTGAAAAAGTATTTCATTTATACGACATTGACCATCATTATGGTGAGGGGAAACCGGGGGAAACCAGTTGAAACCTAGAACCCACGACCACAGTTGCTGGCAGACCTGCCCACGCAGGGCTGTTAAGAAGCCAGTCTGAACTGGACAACTCATAGCTGGCGACCGCACTGGTGAGAGGCTCCTGGGTTGTGGCGCTGCCCTGACGACGTTTGTTTGTTTCAAATGTGAGCCTACCACTAATTTGAGAGGAAAAATGATAAACAAAGGGTTTGTGCACCTCTCACACAGCGATACACCTTACACAAGATCAAACAAACAGGGCTGAAGCATTGGTAGATGCAGCTGAAGCTCACCTAAACCGAGTAGGGGAGCACGCATGGCAGTTGGTAATCAGCAATAGAAATATTTACATATTTGATTGGTGTTGTACGCAATACTCAAGAATATGTTACATGTACAATGGCGGCGAGCATTATGGTGGGAGGAAACCGGGTATGCAGAGCCCTGGGGAAACCCATACGACCATCCGCGGCTTGCTGGAACACCTTCCTACGTGCGGCATCAGCCTAGTAGAGTTTGGGACCTACAATTTGTGAGCGAGTGAGTGAGTGCTTGGGGTGTAACGTCGTACTTAATAATATTTCAGTCATATGACGACGAGGAGTCCTTGTGGCAGGGTGAGTCCATGCCGCCAAAGTGCTGTCGCCACTGGAATATCATGCGAAAGACACCAGACATGACACCCCACCCAGTCTCATTATACCGACACCAGGCTGACCAGCCCTGTCTCCTTGCTCAAAGCTTTAAATACCGTGAGCCAAATGAGGCAGCTACAAGCACCATTTCAGCCTAAAATTTGTGAGAATGGCACATGTTGTAGTGCTGATAGTTGGCCGACATCACTCGGTCTTGGTTTTGAACCAGCGAATTCAGAGTCGGACACTTGATCGCCAGCTATTAACGTGCAGTTTTGGCAACTGCTCTTGCGATTGTTGACCCGGAAGGCTGATTTTGGTTGACGGCTGAATGCATACGAATGCCTTTTTCAACGGCTGGGTTCCCATCATTTTGAAGTTAAATTCATGCAAGTCAAGAAAAGGGATTTTGCAACATCACGAGGAAATAATTTTAACTTAACCCCACTTGGGCAATACTGAAACCACATCGTGGCAAAAGTTATTCGTGATACAGGAACTGTATGTATTAAATTTATAACGAGTGCAGCATTAAATCTAGTCATTAACTACGCTAATGAGTGGCGGTGGATGCTTTTGGACCAGCGACCGTTGCGAAGCAGCTAGAACGACACTACAGCGTCTCTTCAGCCGACCCTTTCTCCGCCAGTCTACGCGAAGTAATTGTTTTCCCAGTGCTGTGATTAGGCTGTACATATAACGGTGCTTAGCCTCGTGTCACGGGCATGGAAAAGAACTTCTCTTAGTCTTGCTACCTTCTGCGTTACTCATAAACAATTCATGTGCTCTATATGTGTGGGGATTATATGCGACAATCTGGACTGAGGTCTACGCGGCAGTTGTGAGAGCATTCACTGCCACAGAGGCATGGCTCACACTTAAGCGCCGTTGGTGGAATGTATATATGCTTGTGGAGATATCAAATTCGATTTGCGCGCAGTTGTTCATTCGCCTCCGGGCCAGTTTCACAAAGAGGGCGTAACGTTTCTTCCAACGTAACTACCATGCTAGAGACTACGTATCGTTCTAGTGCAGCATAATAACCCAAGTGCCTCTCACCATCATTGTGCGTTGAAGCGCAGCTCGCGCTAGCTTCCGTGGAACGTGGGAAGGCTCGCCAGTAACTTGCGGATATTTTTGGGTTTCTCCCGGGGATCTCACCGGTTTCCTCCCACCATAATGCTGACTGCCGTCTTATAAGTAAAAATATTCTTAACCGAGTGAGGCGTAAAACATTATTGAAATAAATAAATATCTCCACAGTATGCATCGTCATGGAAATTAGATTTGGAAAATGTCTACCCTGTTTGTAAACTGGCCCTTGCCCTGCCAACATAACTTCAGATTTTGTAGATCTATGGCTGAACAAGGTTTGATTGATTTATTGATTGATCTGGGCATGAATCGATACAACCGCATATGGCCATAAACAATCAATAGCAACACAAGAATGTGTTGCTTTGTTCATCTCAGCTGCTTGTTACGTCCTGTTTGCCAACTACATACGTGACTGAAACTCCCGTTGCACTTAAAGTGCAATTCACGTTCAACTTATGCTGGCTTCCTCTCCGACCGTACGTTGGGAGTCTATCGCATCAAATCCGGACAGAATCTGCGAATATGATTAATTTTACAGACAATCAATTTAAGTCATTACATATACAAAGACTTAGTATATACTGTTAAATCGAAAGAGAATCAGTCTGTAACAGTCAGCCACCAAAAGTTAGTTCACACCATTACCCTCACAAAAATGTCTAGGCCAGTCTATATCAGCAGAAAATATTACTGCACCATTATCCTCAGTCTAGGTCACTTGTTCCACAAAAATCAGTCCACATTGCACAATACACCTACACTCTATTACCACGCAGACCGAGTCTAAGCCACTAAATCCACTCCGACCGACTCCATGTCGCTGAATCCAAACAAACCGAGTCTATGTCGCTAAACCCACGCAGACCGACTCTATTTCGTTAAATCCACGCAGACCACCTGTGTAGCTAAACCTCGTGGTCCAATACTATATTGCTACATCCAGGTAGACCCTGATTACATCGCTACGTCCACGCAGACGCAGACTATATCGCTACATTCACCTAAAACAAGATTATATCGCTACATGATCGTACAACCAGTTTATATCGCTACATCCACGCAGACCCAGATTACATCGCATGCCCATCCACATAAACACATTGTTTATGACCTAATCTACATGGCTCCATGCAGGTAGACACTGTCTCTATGGCTACATCCACATAAACACATTGTTTATACCTACATAGTTACATCCACGCAGACACAGTCTATATCGCTACACCCACGTAGATATAGTCTATAACGCTGCATCCACATAAACACATTATTTATGGCCTAATCCACATAGCTGTATCCACGTAGACACAGTCTATATATCGTTTTCCCATGTTTTTGTTTAATCCTTATTATACACGTACTAATACACGGAGATAAATTCAATCGAAACCATTAAATCCTTGGCTAATTAATCGATATCCTCATTTCAACAAAGACACAATTTATGCAGACTGACTTCCGCATAACTGTAAAACGGCCTAATCATATAGAAAACACTTAGGCCTAGCGTTCACTTGGCGGGAGAGGCGAATCCTCGAGACAAATACGCAGTACAGGCCTACATGTTATGTCTTTACACACACTGTGCGAAAGCGTGATTACTCAGGGTGCAACCTACTCCATCATGTTCAATAACTAAATGTGACAGGAGAACAATGCGTCCGGGGTATTCTCCGGCGCCAATACTGTCCAGGATCGCAGCGATGTGTGGGCCAATGAGCGCGTAACGATAGCCGGGAAAGAAACAGATCGGATGATTGTGACAAGAGAGACCTGTATATCAGAGAGAATCTGGCAAGCTAAATTTTCGTCCTACATAAAACATGGGCTGCTGTTGTACCTCGTGACAGTTATTAAAACGAACGTCAACGTCTGTATAGAACTCTGATATGAAACCTTAATTACTATTTTATCACCGATGTGACCTTGACGCCACGCAGAATAAAACAGCAATCATTTCAAACAACAACTAAAAAACACAACAACGCGATGTTATTGTGCAAGGGCGGTAAAACAAAACCATAGCGATGTTTTCAGGTAACGTGGCATTTCGACCCAACGCTTGTTGGGCCGATTTCAAGGGTCGAGCTGTTTTGTTGCTGCACGGAGAGTGTGGGACGGAGCGATTTTATTATCTTCCGGCAATAGAGAGTTCTGGCCCATCGACGACAACCCATTATGAGAAAATCGTTACTTCCATGACTCTAGTGTCACTTACTTTGATCGACTTTATCTCGCAGATGTGATGTATTTTGGAAGGGCTACAATGAGCACTTTGTATTTATAAAGAAAGGTGTTCAAAACGTACAAGTTTCAAGCATTGTTTTCGTTTCCATTAGTTCTTACTGCATAGTATTCTATTACTTGCTTGTATTACTCAATTAGTTAAACGTATCTTAGTAGGTCTAAAATGAAAATGAGTACGACATTTGGAAAACAACTTGTAATTCATTATTATAATGATTTTTTTTTTCATTTTTGCGGCAACGAAAAATGTCAGTGCAGAAATATAATTTTGCGCTGCCGAAGTGACGAGCTGGTATTTTTTTTTTTTTTTTTTTTTTTTGGGCGGCGGAGATGGCGAGGGTGGGTGGGATGGCTATGTGTTTAATCTGATAGTGTATACATCCAAAACTTTCCACACTTTGCCATCGGTAATAATAATACCAGCTCTTTTGGCGTACAGCGTGAGAGAACTGACCAAGCATTGACCTGCCTGCATGGTGTCGGTATACATGTGTAGTTGGGCGGGGCGTCGTGCGTCGTTTCACAAACAGGGTGTAAGTTATATCAGATGTAACTATCATGGCAACATATTCTGTAGAGATACGTCGCAATGGTAGTTACGTTTTACGTAGAGATACACCCACCTGGTAAAACGCACCCCAGGTGTCTGCGGAATGGCGTTGCAGTGAGGCAACGCTATGAACAGGTTCCGACCTGCTACAAGGAGACACCATCGAGATATGACTGAAATGACATTGAAAGCGACATTATACCCCAACCAAATAACAATATATCTGCGAATAAAACAGTATCAATAGAAAACAGTAATTTTATTTTTATGTTATCTTCATATGACCGAAACATTGTTAAGTAAGACATTAAACCCCAAGCGCTCACTCGCTCTTTCGATTATGACAAGCATTTGATAATTCCAAAATACATCTGTCACACCTGGTGTTATATGTTTGCGGCTTATTAATAGCGTGTGGCGTAAACAAACAAACTCACAAATAAATAAACGATTTATCATTCCCAGTGGCTTGATGTTTAGCGATTGCACCAGATATCATCTTCATAATTTGCTTTGGGCTAAGGCAATTGCTTGTAATATATTAAAAATTTAGGAGTTTTTCTGAACATATTTTCAGTTTGGAAGGTTATTTTGGGCTATCATAGACAAAAAGGAGTTATTCTAATTAGGCCACTATATATTTCAATTGTTTCAACAGCGTCATGACGATGCCATGTGTCATTTAGTGTTTAAAGTCACGCGGGCTATCACTTAACAAATCGATCGTAACTATATTAAAAAGGAAGTTTTAATGTGGTTTGCGTATTTTAACTGATTTTGTTTTTCTTTTGGTGTTGTAAAAAAACGTCTGTAGCTCTTTAGGTTTATTTTGGATGTCACCATTATAAGATACCCATTTGGCTCAGTATTGTCGGGAGCCGGTTTCGATCACAGTTTAGGCAACAGGTGCCACTCTCCGTGAAAACATGCGACTCCACCCATTATCCAACACGTCACGTGTTTTTCATTCATTTTTACTTAATATGCTTAAGGGGTTTAACATTATGCATTAAAATGAATGATTATGGCTCAACTCCTCATTGCTATGAATTATTTATTTGTTTGATTGGTGTTTTACGCCGTGCTCAAGAATATTTCACCTATACGACGGCAGCCAGCATTATCGTGGAAGGAAACCGTGTAGTGCCTGGGTGAAACTTGCGACCATCAGTAGGTTGCTGGCGGGTCTTTCCACGTACGACTGGACACGACGCCAGGGTGAGCTGGACTTGAACCGCTATTAATTAGAAATACACACTGTGGTGTTCTAACTGCATTGCACTTGTAATGACATGGACGATTAATATACTACTGTGTAGAGCTTGTGGTGTTACGTACTAAAGGCAATTTTTGTGGTGAGTGTGAGTGAATTGATGTGATGAAAAGCTGAGTATAGGGACAAGCTACAAGAAACAGAATATTGATCCGTTCCTGTGAAACTTGAGTGAAAATGTTGGTCTTTGCTAAATTTAGGCGTTGACAATAAAGCCAGTGAGATTAAAACACACAGACATGTAAGATTACACATAAAATTTCTAACAAACTACCCCCAGGATGAAGAGTGGCAGGCCATCATAGGTATAAAACCATTAAAAACTAGCCTTACTATTTATGTAAGAACACCCACCTGAAACTGTATTCTCTATTTTTTGTTGGCCCAAATGACACATACTGTCCAATAACTAGATGCCTGGCATACAACATATCCCCGTACGTGGGAAGGTCTGCCAGCTACCTGTGGATGGTCGTGGGTTTCCCCCGGGGTCTGCCCTGTTTCCCCCCTCCATAATGCTGGCTGCCGTCGTATAAGTGAAATATTCTTGAGTAAAACACCAGTGAAATAAATAAATAAATAAATAAATACAACATATCCAGAGGTCAGAGGTTGACCACCATTTTCTCAAAATAAATCAGCTGGAATGCCGGTACTACCTCCTATCGCCATAGAAGCACGGTGTAGGGGCACTTGTTCATTCGATGATATTTTTCTCTGTTTAATTGTAGCCACAAGTAATGGATTCTTTTTTCAACCATTATTAGTCATAGTTTATGCCTGCAAAATTACCTGGAAGTACTTCAACACACTTCAGAGATACAGCCAATCCCTAACCGTCAACACCGTTTTCGGTGGGCCTAAATCTTGCATACAAAATTGAATTAGCGCCTTTATACATACGGCCGCCTATAGGAAAGATTGTCTAGCGCGGCTTTTCTTCGCCACAGTTTCGTATTTTGACTGATTACTAGCATTAGCTCGCTTACCGAAGACAAATCGTTCTGCAACCGTCAGTTGACGGTAAAATGATGAAAGGCAGAGATCGGTGTAACATTACAGGCTTGAGAATTACGTAACAACGGCTTCGGTGACAAAGTGAGTTAAGCGGACCGGACTAAAACAGCCTTCTGTGGGTTGGCGATAGGTTCTGCATGCATACAGACCTGTTTTACGGCATCATATCCGAAAACTACGCGTTTCTCAAAACAATATAGATTTTGCTGCAAGCAGTGTCAACTTTATTTATTCATTTGATTAGTGTTTGTCGCCCTACCTAAGAATATTTCACGAATATTTATTGTATACGACCGCGATGGGAGGAAATCGGGCAAAGCCCTGGCGGACGATTCCACGTACGGCTGGAGAGGAAGCCTGGGTGACGTGGGCTTGAACTCACAGCAATCACATGGGAGAGCGGCACTGAGCTCATTACACTGATGTGAAGATGATTAATATATTCCTTTCATCATCTTAGGTTTGCATTCACACGTATCATATTGATTTCTTATTGATTTGTTTGACTTGTAACCCTAACCAAAAATGATCCGAACATGCTCAGGCTGATTTTCATTTTAACACAGTGATAAAGTCGGCATGCCTTTAGTGCTTAATAAACTTCCTGACTTAAGGCCGCAGCACCACCACTGAACAATTGGATGTACTAACTCGTGTGACCCTGGTCATTTTGTACTGGTCATAACCAATTTGGTAAAGCCTGTGCCTGATCAAGTGAAGAAACACGTACATCCATTCCATTCATCAATTTACCATTCTTGATCAAAATTCAGCTCAAAAAGCATTAAACGCCTCAAATATTTCTCTTTATCTTAGGCGAGGGTACACTCATAGACTGTATCCAAGTTAGATTTAAATCACTAACATACTGTGTAGTCCTTCTAAGTGTCTCGCTTACGATTTTTTTTAGTTTCATTATCGTGCTTTAGATCTTGCCTTTGGCTTAAGTGCAGAGGTAAGCAGAATTCCCGGAATACACCAGCGATTTTTGTGAAAATTTCCTGACTTAAAGTGCCCGTGGAACTCACTAATCAGGAGACAACATTCAAGTTGCTTGATATCAAAATTTGCGTGAATCAGTTCCTCTCTAAAAAAAGAGTTATTATTGCGGAAAATCGCTGGAAATTCAAGCCTTGTAGTTTCATCTGCCAGTGGTGGGTGGGGACGTGCGGGGACATCCGATGTCCTGCGTAGATAGTAATACAGATCTGAGATCAAATTTCAAATAACATGTTTCTATGTACGGCAGAAGTGTCGAATGTCATATTTTTATCCATTTCCGCTTTTTCTGGACAGTTTTGTACACTATATCAAAGGTCGTGAAAGTCTATAGTTCTAGCGCGCTGCGTTCTCGATACACATAGCGGGCAGGACAGTTCAGACCCATAGCAACTAGAAAACCACAAACGCGAAGCTATAGGACCTGTAACTATAGTATATTGTAGTAACGCGTGCGTTCTCCATGCAGTCCATATAATGGCCGTTACACTCAGCAGATTCGGTAATGTGCAGATGTGCGAATTGTAGCGATCGGTGGGTCACGTCACGCAAACCGAGTCGTGGAGATTGTAAGGTCCCTGGTATAGACTGTCATGGACTCCTCGTCGTCATATGACGTAAAATTGTGAACTACGACGTAAAACCTTAGGATACATACATGCATACATATTTTACGATCGTTCCGTCAAAGTGCTGTTCGAAAAATTCAACTTTTCCATTACTGTGCTAGTTTGTGAACATTTTGCTTAGACGTCTTTTTTTGTAATTTAAATAAAGACTCGACCATGGTTTACATACATCACAGATAATAAACAGAGACAAAAATCATGGACTGCTTTTGGCAGCATTGTCATTGTATCATTAAATGCAACCCAAATATTAAAATAAAAACCAATAGTATTATATGTTTGAACATGAATTAAGCATAGTGGGATGGAGAGAAAGTAAGGGTGATGGCATTAAGACCGAAATGTCCCAAAGTGTTATTTCTGATTTGTATTCAGTTAACATGTGTTTACTAAAGTATGTACGCATGGATGCTTACTGTTTTACGTCCAATTTAGCCATGTTCCGGTCTATATATGACGACGGGGGCCGGCGTGGCTCAGTCGGTTAGCGCGCTATAGCAGCACAATGACCCGAAGCCTCTCATCAATGCGATCGCTGTGAAACCTAGCCCATCTCTGGCTGGCTTCCTCTCCGGCCGTACGTGGGAAGGTCTGCGAGCAACCTGCGGATGGTCGTGGGTTTCTGCCCGGCTTCCTCCCATCATAATGCTCGTATAAGTGAAATATTCTTGAGTAAGGCGTAAAACGCCAATCAAATAAATAAATCAAATAAAATATGTGACGACGAGAAGTCGTTACAGTATGTATTTATTCTTTGTGCTGTTTCCCAAAGTTTTTCTTTTTAACTTCTTTATGTTTCATACTGTATGCAGTCAGTTGATACGATTTCTCTATGAAGACAGCCATGTATATATATTAAGGACTGAAAAATATTTGCTGATTACCAATGTTCCATGGTTATCCAAGTCCACCGTTTTCCGTGGTTTATAGGCGTTGTTATATACACGATTAGACGAAACACCAGGTAGTTTCCGTGTATATAGGTGCAACTCACATCAATGTTCGAAAAACTGTGTATTGAAAAGCTTATCAAATATCATTCAGTGTAAGTATTCCTCGTTTATTAAACATCCATCAGGATGAAACCTGCCGTTGATTATTTCTTTTCATTTTTGTGTTCAGATAATATCCACCCATGCAAATGACAGGCGCATTAGCATTCCCGTCGATCAAAAATAAACTATTTTTTGGACAATTCTTAGAGCTTTTTTTAAACAATCTATCTTGTTAAAGCTGTCCGTATTTTCAGCAGGCCACTCTATCGGTGTCACAGCGTTGAATGTACCATCGTCAGTGACGTGATTCCACACATACGGCATGACATTCTACCTTTGTACGAGATTCTTTCCATCAATCATCCATTAATTTTTATTAGCTTGAATAGACAGGAATCGTCCTTATACAACTTGGGCAAAGAAAAAAGATAAAGAGGTTTTGTTCTCATATAGAGCCATGCTGCATATGAGCTACAAATGGCAGCGTCAGTCCAAACGAGTAAGACAGCGAATTGCTGGCCTGTGGTTGATGTATAGCCCATTCACCCGATATACTATGTGACTTTCCAATTCCTCCTCAAGTGTTGTTTTCAAGTGATCGCATCAGACTCTCGTACTTTCATGGATTTTAAAGCAATTCTTGTAAACAGTCTGACTTTACTTGGTTTCTTACACCGGCCAGCTGCGCCTGTAACTTACCTCTAACGTTACCAAGGAGACCAGGGAAATATTTATCAGGCACTGATCAACCAATCCCTACACAAGAGTCCCAGGTGAGAACTGACCGTAGACTATGTAAAGAGTTACCTTTTCTTGTCTAAATTTCGCCACGTGCTTTAAGTAAGAAGGGAGGAAAAACTGGCACATTCATCACAAGTTCTTATAGACTAGGCTACATCTGGAAGCCTTGAAACAGAGCAGTGTGGCAACGGTTCAGAATTTGTTTATTTATTTCGTGTAAGTGTAAAATAAATCTACCTGTTTATGTTGTAAGCATTACTTGGTTTATAATGAAGTGATTTGTATAATCAAATCCATCATCCACTTGACGAGATGGAAGTATCATCTCAGAGTTTTAATCCCTGCACTTCTCTTTTCCCTTCTCACATGATAAACTTGTGAACTGTCAACGAAAATTGGCGTTCGGGGTCAGTAATCACAAGACCGATTTCCACAAACGACAAATAATACAAGCCACCAAAGAACTAAGAAAGTGTATAAAGCAAATATTCAAACGGATTAATCTCCGTTTTTATCACTCGGCCAATTTTGTCCGTGGGGTATTGTTGTAACGGGCGGCGTCCGTTCGGCCGTCCGTCCGTCTGTCCAAATACTTGTAAACGCTCTATCTCTATAACGCTTTACCCGACGTTCACCAAATTTACACCACATTTACACTTGGGCATGAGAAAGAAACCTATCGATTTTCAGTGACTTCTACCACAATATGAACGTGTAAGGCAGTGTGAAACAAATGTCGATGCCGATGGAGATTTTTTCATTGATTAGAATATCAAGTTTATTCATCAAGGCAAACTACATAGGGTCGTGTTAATCTCTTTGTATTGCAATGTCAAAAATTTTATGTTAATTAAAATGGAATTAGCAAGTGTTTATAAATATGTGCTAGGTACAATTTTGAACGTGATTTTTATTAATTTTTGTCAGAGAAAATGCCATATATAAATACAAAACTCGCATGAGGGGGGCGAGTAAATCTGGTGAGAATCGCCTAGAGACAAGGGTCATTTACGGTCACTGTCTGGGTCAAGACGACTAGGCCTGAGTGGTTATAATTTCCCGCCAGCAATTACGGTGGGACTGACAAAGACACACCACGTTTTATTGGAGTGTATGTCGCTAATTGAGGGGACCACAGCAGAATGTCTATTTATCCAACCAGAAGCTGTGTATAAGCAATTTTCTCACAAAGTACTTGGTGTATAGAAAAAAAGAAAAAGAAGATGCCGTTAATGCAGATATGAATGATGTATTTTTGCGATAAACGCGATTAGCATTTTCCATGTCTCCTTAGAGAGGGATAGGCCCGTGCGCCAGACAAAGATCCTGTCCACGGGTGATTCGAGGTGACGTGATTAGCTTATCACAACTTCCCTGCTAAACTAAAAGCACTACCTATATGTACGTGACCGTAACCAGCAATAAACTGACAGCTGATAATTATTTGATGCAGTTCCACTGGAGTTTATCTGTGATCATATTGGAGAACGCGATGGGTGGGGGGAGGGGGGAGTTGTCCTAACATTAAAGGGGAAATTGGCGACGATGGGACTCCAACCAGTCCACCAAGATAAAAGGATTACGCAACACTGGCTCCAACTAATGCCTAAGTAACATGAAATGAACTGTGTTCCGCCAAGCTTAAAGTTGAGCTTAAGATATATATTTAGCTTCCATGTGCAGATGATTCAGTCACCAGCTGATGACCACAAATGACGTTAGGTAAGGAAAAATATACTACTGGGACAACTAAAGCGGGTTAAATTGATTATCAGACGCCTCCGGACGTCTCGTATAACATAATATTTCATGATGTAACTACCACGATGACAACGGAGTAGCAGAAATGTGCCAGATTTAGATCACAGGTTCAATGAACTGGCGTGCAATGAACTGCACTGATCCACCGTGAGTGCCAATTCATTTATGTCTTCCAATGGAGTTTGGGTTCAAGAAAAATGACCAGTTATTCAGTTGTTTATTTATTTATTTATTTGATTGAGGTTTTATGTCGTACTCAAGAATATTTTTCACTTATGTTCTACCGCTGCCACTATTATGGTGGGAGGAATGTGGGCAGGGCTCGGAGGAAACCCGGGACCATCTGCAGGTAGCCAGACCTTTTCCACGAGAGGAAGCCAGCATGAGAGTTTTCGTGGAGAGGAGGCCAGCATAAGGTGGACATCAACCTCATTGGTGAGAAGCTCCTTGGTCATTGCGCTGCGCTAGGGTGTGTTTTCCACAGCGCGCTCTGGTTTCCTGTCAAACTCCCCGCCATAGTGCTTAAGTGAACAATTCTTGAGCATGGCGTTAAGGAACTATTTTAAATAAGTAGATTAACAATCCGTGCTGACAACGATCGTAATTCACAATGTATCCAGTTTATATAACAATAATTCACTCCAAACTGGTAAATACATAACAGCAGGTGTTACAGTTCTTCACTGATATATCTCCAGATATATTGTTTGTCTGGTTAGAGCTCTTGATCGCTTTAAGAATTTTTACAGCCTTATTACGACGGAGTTTCCTCATACCCAGCATACACCTTTATACTGCTTACTCACTTGTACACCGCGCATGCCGAAGACACCAGGCACGACGTCCCACCCAGTCACATTATACTGACAACGGGTCAAGCAGTACTTGCCATATTTCCCTTTTGTTGAGCGCCAAGCGAGATGGTGTCAAGATTATCGATGTTGAAGTTAATGTCCAAGCAAGATAAATTGCAGTAAAATACATGACGGGACTCTCTGAGAAAACAGCTAACATGCATAAACGAGTCTGTGAATTTAGTGTGTTCAGGAATGGTCTGACAGAGGAGAGTGTTCTTCCACTGAAACTTTAGCACCTCCCAAGGGCGAACTTTCACTGAACCTCCAAATGCGGTGAACGGTAATATCTCTAGTTTAGACGCGGATTGAATATCCTCTTCTTTAATCAACCGGACTGCTGATCCCATTAGACACATTTATTGCCTAACAGTAATGGCCACTGTTGAAATGAGCCGCTGTTTAATCTAAATACGATGACTGAGATATGGCAATGGTGTAATCCTCTGTTATACTGCAACAGTGCATCGTTTTACCTGGCGGCGTAGACCATGGCCATTAACCATACGATTTTCACCTTTATGCGCTGTTTAATAAGTTATACTGTGGTTACATGTCCAAAATCGGTCGTGTTCTTGTCGGCATTTATGCGTTAGTCTATCTGTCAGTCTGTCAGCGACACTGCACTGCAAAAAAGATTTAGAGGAAATTCTAGGCTCAGGCTGGCCTGGAGACAAAGATCAATGCAATAAATTTGTGATAAAGTTTATTGGTTATCTGTGCAGGGATCTGAGTTCAAAAAACTTTTAAATGATTCTTGAATACTGGCACAGGCAACAAATATGCTGAGCATTGTCTCTTTGAACGTAGTAGGGGAATTCGTACCATTTGAGTGTGATTTTGGCCCGTACTCAGCCATGCTTCAGAAATACGGGTGAAATACAGGCCTGTCAGAACACCACTGGCCAAATGCAACGTGGTCAGCAGCAGAAGCCATTGATGAAGGAGGCTTTGCCCTGTTGTCTTCGCTTTAGGAAGAAATTCTGCTTAAGTTTGCTGGTGTCATATCTCCTTTCATTTATTTAATATCGCCATTGCAACACTATATAGAAGTTTGACCGAAAACAACGCTTCCCATTCCAAGAAGCCATTGATATATTGCCGAAAAATCCTACAGCGGAATTCAAACATTAGACTTCTTAGTAATTAAAAAAAAAGATAAGAAACCCCCCCCCCCCAGCATATGAAGGTTTTTCTTGAAAAAAGTTTTCAGTGGTGTTGTGATATTTAAGAACCCGTTATTTATCTCCATTTTCATTACTTTAAGAAAAAAATAATGCCGTTTTATTTTTCAACGGATGCAACGGATCTAAAACGGGATTAGGACGCCAGCGCCTAGTAAAGACCCAGGTGCCTCTCACCGATGCAATAACTGTAAGTTCAACTCCAGTTCATGTTGGCTTCCTTTCCAGTCGTACGTGGGAAGGTCTGCTAGCAAGGTCGTAGTTTTCCCCCCGGGGCCCTGCCTGGTTTCCCCCCTACCGTAATGCTGGCCGCCGTCGTGTAAGTGAAATATTAACGTGTTTACCTGATGATACAGTGTCCGCAGTATAGGCGATCAAATAACACGGTCGTGTCTGATATTAAATCCGCGTCATCTTTTGCCAAGCTGCGGCTAGACAAGAGTTAGGTTATTAGTCAAGATTTCATGTTGACTCTTGGCGGGCATTTTCTTTGATGTTTCCATCCCCTCTGTATACGATGATTTACCCTAGTGTGTAGGTAAATTTCTGCCCCAGTGACGATTTGCTAATAGTGATAAGTTTTGAACGCGCTATCGCAGCGCAATGACCCAGAAGCCTCCCGCCAATGCGATCGTTGTGAGTTGAAGTCCAGCTCATGCTGGCTTTCTCTCCGGCCGTGCCTAGGAAGGTCCGCCAGCAACCTGCGGATGGTCGTGGGTTTCCCCCGGGTTCTGTTCGGCTTCCTCCCACCATAATGCTGGACGCCGTCGTATAAGTGAAATATTCTTGAGTACGGCGTAAAACACCAATGAAATAAATAAATAAATAAACAAATACCAGCTTTGTATCATTTGATTTTTGTGCTGCGCCAGACGTTCGTACACAACGCTTCAGCTATTTCACCACGCGTGACCGGCAACTTAAATATTCTCTTCCTAGGTCACGTGGTGTGATTTAAAAAAAAAATCAAATGCATAACTACTCACAAAAACATATAGGTATTAATTTATTTGATTTTAATGGATTTTAAACCATCGTACCAAATTGTCACTGCTTCGACGACATCTACTTTCTACGTGGAGGAAACCTGAGTATCCGGAATAAACCACCAACTTTTGACAAGTTCATAACGAACTTTCTTACGTGTTACATACAGAAATGTATACCGAATCCAAGCCTGCTCTAACCGCCACATGAACGTCATCTAATGCTTATTGCCGTCAAGGTCCCTTAAACAACTGGGGATGGGAGTGGAGGAGAGATAATTATCTCTAAACTTCCATGTCACCGAAGCCGTCTTGCTTTACACTTCTTCGCCGTGGTGATATTGTAAACGAAATATCCAGATATAGATCTGTTTGCCTTATCTAAAAGAAATATAAAAAAATGTCCGCCTGCCTGCGTGTCTGTCTGTTTTTCCGTTCGTCTGAGCGTCTTTCTGCCAGTCTGTCTCTCTGTCTACCAGCCCCTTTGACTGTCTGGCTGCCTGCCTTCCTGTATGTCTTTCTGTCTGTCAGACACGTAAACACAACACAGCGCAGCTCTCTATTATCACTTTCAACTTTTATTGATTTGATTCCATGCATTCCATTGCAAGGCGTGTTATTGGTGAGATATACCTCTAAGCAACTAGTCAACTCCGCGGTTCTTTGCAGAACGAATGATCTGTAAATTAACATTTCAGACTAGAAATGGCTTAGAGTACCTGTCGCTACGATATTGACAGCAGAGCCTGTTTATTCCAGCGCAAAGATTGCTTTGGTACGTTGATGTGATTGACAGGCATCAGTGTGTTGAGGCCAACTGGTACGTTGCTTTTGTAATTCGCTACAACTTTTACCCAGATACATCTGCTTTCATGTTTCCACAGCTGCCAAAGCAGTTGATACAGCATTCAGGGCATGCAGGCAGGTTATGAATTACAGAAAATCAGCAGACATCCTGTTGTATTACTATGAAACCAGCGATTAAGAATCACGCTTATTTATCTGTGTCATATGACGTCATCTCGGCCGGAAACTAGTGATAGATATTCAAGAATATTTCACTGATACAACGGCGGCGAGCATTGTGGTGGATGGAAACCGAGCAGAGCCCGGGGTATAGCCACGACCATCCGCAGGCTGATGCCAGACTTTCCGACATACCATCTGAGAGGAAGCCACCCTCGGAGGCCCTCCGATAGAAAATACCCTGTGTGATTAAAACGTTCAGCTTCCGGTGTTTAAGGCTACTCTAAGGCTGGTGATGCTTTAGTGGCCATCTTGATAAGTTTTACCCCATCATTCTAATGGTAGAAACCTTGGCAAAATCTAAGTCCTGTTTATTTCCTTTCATTCGTACTTCTGCAGGTCCAAAAGAAAAAAAAAAAAAGAAAACTCTTGGGTTAGCATCCAGTTATAGCCTGAGATACATTCACGACGATAGAAAACTGGAGAACGTTCGTATTTTAAGTAATTGCGTCTGGACCTGACCAGTCTGATAAAATTGATAAAATTGTGCAATTCAATTTTATAACTATATGGAATGCATAAATTAACCGAGATTTGCTTACGTTTATTTGGGCATATAAGATAGCCATGCATTGCTAATATCGTCATCCCAAAGAAAGCACTGTGGGCGGTTTTAGAAAGAGAAACTGATGCAGGCTGTGATTGGACAAAATGATTTATGCCCGAAGTCAAAATGTAAACGTCATGCATCTCAAAGCTTACATTTTGATACTATAGAAATTGAAATTGCGAGGTATCTATCTTAGGTTAATATTGGTGAGGTGTTCAAAATTTTAATTTCTAAGGTCTAAGACTGATCGTGTTACAAATTTTGACTTAGATGTTAAATCATGACCCCAAGCCCAGCTTATACTTATCTCCAGTCGTGCATGCAAAGGTCTTCCAGCAGCCTGCGGATGGTCGTGGGTTTCCCCCGAGGTCTGTCCTTTTTTCTTTCACTAAAAAAAAAATCAAATGGTTCTTTGATTGGATCGGCCCCTGTTGCTTTGTAGTCTTTTAAGTTTGTACATCCAAATGGTTATTACTCTAATCAGGTGATATTGATCGAGATCACGCGAGAGTAGAGGCTCACTACGGAACAATTAGTTCCGCATTACGCCTATGATCTTGCTTATTAAAAGCCCATTACCAATGTAATTACGGATAGATTAAATGAGTCTACAGGCAATGTTTTAGATCACATTTTTGAAACTGAGAAACAACATTACGCAAAATCCGTTTGCCTGCCTTATGCATGGTTGCATCATGTTATCGGCATGATTTCCAGACATCAGATACTTTAATTACTGAAATGCCAAAAATTTTCCGAAGCAAACAACCTCCCTACCCTCACAAAACACACAGATACACAGAGGCAGAAATAAGAAAAATTATGGAACTAAATAATTGTCCTTCATTATTTGACTTTCATTAACTCTTTTGGGATGCCCGTAGGGTTGAGGATTAATCTCGGCCCATTGGTTTCCAATCCAAACGAACGGGAAAAAAGCACGTCGTAAACACCTATCAAACACAATCACAGTGAGAATTTGAGACGTCTTATAGATTAACCGAGTAAGACCAGATGAAAATTCAACCCATGCAATTACGAAGCAAACCAGGAAATCAATTTTCTAGCTCCAAGGCATCATAAATGAACACAACTGTACTTTAAATACATGTATCATGCAGTCAGCTCGTGTACTGCTTGTGGCTATTATTTTTTGCTGATTGAATTCTTCTGAAGCATGAATCTGTATTTCGGATGACTATACCCTCCTAATCCTAGGCTGAAACCAATCAAGCTAGCCAGAGCTGAGCTCAGTTGATCAACATGGCTTTGTTAATTGAGCTGCTGGAAAAAATTATGTCAGAAATGAAAGGCTGATGGCGTCTGTCATTTCCGTTTGATGAAATTCTAACGGAAATCTGGGCTGTGGTAAAGCTTTAATAAAAGACCAAAGCATCTTCACTAATTTCCCGTTACTCGCACAACCTCACGATAATATACTTCACTTTAGCGGAGTTTCCCTTGCAACCCCCTCTCTCCAAGGATTTCGTTTCTCCAAGACCATCTAAACCGATATTTTGTCAGACACATGTGGTTTCTTTCGAGGGCAGCGGGATAAATGACGATGGTTGTGTAACAGCTTGGAACAATTTGCTCCTCTCAAGTTGTCCAAAGTGCCGAATAAACATAATAAAATGTTTACGTGCTTCAACTTTCCTGCTCGCTCAAGGCAAATGAGTTTATTTTTTACATTATAAATTCGCACCCTGTGTCTCTTTTAACCAGACGGTAAGAATCGTTCCCTTCCGTTACGACTGTACTGCTTGCCCCCCCCCCCCCCACGGATATATGTAACTTTCGTGTCTTCGAACTAACTGAGGTGAACTTTCGTCCAGTGCAAACTTGCTTGGAAAATGCCCATCGCTTACGCATTAAAAATAGACGCATTCCGGTGTTTAATCATGTTTACTAGGTCAAGAAATGTTTACATAGTAAACACTGTTACATATTTTGATATTATATGCTTATTGAACAACTGGTTGTTAGTGAAAGTATTCACCGCATTATTTACTATAATGAGCATGTCACATGTTTTGCAAAATTGGCATATCTGTTTAATTCATCTGGTTCGTTGTAGTTGTAAATACCAGGAGACGCGTTTGAATATCAACAGTGACATAAATGTGTTTAATTTCTCATTTGGAGGCTAAACCCTTATTTGTAGGAGTGCGTCTGTTGAGGCTTGGATGTTAAGCGATGGTTATCGCTTGTGTCAAATGTGCCATTAAATGGTAACAAGATGGCTATAGCGGTGGTCAAAACTACATGAATCACTGTTTATTAAGTAACGATTAGGTAGCCTACGCTAACGTTAAACTTACATAGTGGAGAAGTCGTAAGACCAGGCCGCGCCTTCGACAAAGCGGTCTATAGCTACGTACCATTTTTGATCTTCCCTGGGGTAAGTCATGCTTTCCGGTGCATGTGTGCAGGGAAAAATAGAAAAAGAAGTAGACATGCACCGCAGCGTCAGAGCAGGCAAAGATGTATTTTCCGGCAATTTGGACACTTCGTGTAGCCCGTCGGATTACCTTCTAACATTATTCCTAGTTTTGTCAAAATTTACTCAATCGATAGTTATCGGTGACTGACCTCTGTAATTGATACGACATGGATCCAACAATCCATACTTCTCTGACCCAGAGGGAGCCACTGACGATCGACGATAGTCTGTGACTGGTTCTAGTTCCTTGCACAACTTTTAGTGTTTCAAAGAATAAAGAATGCTATGCTAACAACTGTACGTGAATCGAAACTTTTCGAGCAGAATAAAGAATGATGTTGAGATTGCCAAACAGAGAAACAAGCGAGATTACGTTATCAAATTCTGTGCCTTGGAAAGTTGTCGAAGTAACTGTTGTGTTACTGGGTTATCGTCCCTGGCAATGAGGTCTCTAATGCCCAAGTAGATCAAATGGGTTGGACGCAAATACTCCAAACAGCAAACAGCTAACGCGAACTTTGGTCCAGGAGATTGTAAACTGAGGTAATATGATTGATCATAAATAAAACAGCAACCGAGATATGTCAGTTTACACACTGTTTTCTTGTATACATAATGCCTTATGGGGTATTTTAAAAAAATGATTTTTGGCCTAATTGACACATTTAGTACCACAGAATGACATACACTATACTTGTTGAGCGACAAATGTGTAGACCTGTTGAGAGACACAGACTGGTTGAGAGACACAAGCTGTTTGAGAGACACGGGCTGGTTGTGAGACACGGAGAGGTTGAGAGACACGACTCGTTGATTGGCATACACGGGTTGAGAGACAGACTGGTCGAGTATCGCGGATTGGTTCCGAGAAAATCGGCTGGTCGAGTGAGACAAACTGGTTGAATAACACAGATCGTTTGAGTTTCTCAGAATGGTTGAGTAACATAGACTGGTTAAGTGATATAGACCGATCATCACTTCATTTACAGTATACTTCAGCCTTACATGTAGATCCTTTGCCATGAATGGTTGCACTTACACTGACACCAACCCAATGTGCGTTATTAATCACTGACAGAAACATGACGCTACTTGTTGTAGTTGTACAAGTTTATGCCTTAATAAAACATGGCCATCTTAAGACTGTCTAGCTCATGGCTTGACGTTCGAAATGTCATGTTGTACCTCTTCACACGCTGATGGAATTATTATCTATCCACATGTTCCAATGCCAAGGTCTCTGACTTTAATAAGGGAAATGTACCAATTATTTCCCAAAGGAAATTGCCGATATTTGGAGCTCCCCCCTCCATTTCTCTCCCCCGTCTCTCTCCTTGAATTAAGAACGTAGTTTTTCAACACATGTTACAATTTCTTCAACACCTGCTTTCAATCTTTTCTTAAAAAATAATAATCATTCATCTATAATGGATTTTGTTTTATTGCAACCATGTGCTCTATGTTTTCATGCAGTTTCAGCATAATTGACACAAGACCTAACGTGGTCCGATTTATGGTAGCGTTTTGAAGAGTTTGTCTTGAACAAAAAGATACTGCTTTTTCCTGCTTTCTCACTGTTCGTGGCGACTTGATGACAGTGTAACACTTCGAAGACTCTCGTCTCGGAGCTATTGTCGCCGTCTGCGTTGCTTGTATACCACTTGCTTTCCGCAAATACGGTGTGCAGATCTCTATATCACACATGGGAATGTTCCTCAGTTTTCGGAGGGGGTATCACCCACGTTTGGCAAGTCACGGACGAACTTTATCACACCTTCAGTACAGATATCCATACCATATTGATTCAACATAAAATACTACAGCAGAGGGTAAAACCATGGCAGCGACGCCAGTGTGATAGTCGGCAAATGGTCACACGTTATACCGCTAAAATAAGGCCTCTCGTCAATTTACCTCAGGTAGAATTTTATTCTGCTCATGTAAGTATTTCATAAGTACCAACTTACCAGCCCCTAGCACCATAGCTTAAGCAGAATTGGATAAAACAACATTACAACGATATGAACTGCAATTTATCAGACGTCACTGGTCCAGAATTACTCATGCTGTGCTGTCATCACATTTAACACACGTGAAGACAATTGGGACGTTAGGATCGCTGACCACTTATTTTCAACGAAATCAGCTAAAACACAATACTAATGCATTGAATCCAAAGCCATGACACTTTCTGATGCGTGGTTCCTGTCCATTTCTTTCCGCAAAGAATCTATGCAGAGTTAATATACGCTTCGTCACATGCCATGTGTATGCAAATTAGAGTTGGACATTATAGATGAACGATAAGATTTCACTGTAACGTTCAACACGAACGAACAAACATCTACGAAAGAGTATAAAGCAACAATGGGAGACTTTCGTGAGCTACTCGAAAAGGTCTAAATCCCAGTGAAAGGCGTCATTTCCTGATGCTGTCCTGCTGAGAGCTTGTGTACTGCCGAAGGCTTAACAAAGCCCCCCAAAGGTACGTGTACCTATAATTTTGGGTATCAGATGCATATGTCTCAGTTAGGCTTAGAGTGCAACTGTTCCTATGTCCAACGTGACTTGCTTGTTTCAGTAAATACAATGCCGCTATACGTCACGAGTCGGCTGTTCATGTTCCACTGTAACCAAGATTTATGTGTTTATGTGCATAACACAGTAGACTGGGTTCCAACTCGTGATCCCGTGTAATGACTCGGTAAGTCGGGTAACACGATCACACGATTGACAGAACCAAGCGCACGCCATAACCTCACCATAACGCCGGAAATCGCGTCACATAAATCTACAGCAGAGATGGCCGATTTCTCATCAAGGCATGTGAAAATGCCACAGTTCACATGTTTATGTGGAACTTAATATGTTTATATAAGGCTGACCTTAAGTTATAGTTGCTTACTGGTGATAGCATCCAAATCCGGATGGAATATCTCGGCTTCCAAAGGCAAGTCACTCCACGTAAATATAGAATCCACAGTCCTTGGGAATTCTCCAATCGAAGGTTGACAGCCTAATAAGTGACCAACAGCGATGAGCACGGTGCGCCAACTGTGGTATATATCCAACTTCCCGCCAAGGTGCAACTTTCCTGGGCAGACCGGTTGACAATAGCGTCCGTGATGCCAAGTTGCCGTTTCACTCCTCGGAAATATACACAAAGTCACTTTCAGGGTAAACTGGGATGAAATGTACGTAATCGTACAAAGAGACAATGAGCGATACAAGCTCTAAAATTGTGAGCTAGAGAGAAGTGATGTTCAACGAGTGCACGAGTTGAATATCGCTTGTGGAGAGCTCACAATTTCCCATAGACAATCCCACGGCATGCACTGTGTGTTTTATTATACCGAAAGAAAGCTGATTAAAACCGAAATGATATGACCCACTCTGCTAAAGCCGAGTGAAAAAGGGAGATAAACTTGTAGAATAAGCGCATGAGATCGTTGACTATTAACGTGCGATCATGGTACATTGCTTCGTGATCGTTGTACATCATGTTTTGCGGATTATCATGTGACCGTGTATTGGTCAATGGAAACAAAGTATTACCTTATGAGGTATAATAATACCGCTTATGATTTGTGTTGGTTTTTCTTTTCTTATTGTTGTCGTTAACATTGTGTTTGATGTGATAAATGCAACACTGAAGAAGACCCACTGATCGATTTATATGGATCAAAATCAATGTAATTTAACTCATAGTGTTGAAATTCCGATTTTCTTTCATCTATATCATTGTCCCAAGGTGTTTTCTGATATCGTGGTTTGGAATGCGTGTCAATTATCATGTTTATAATCAGGAGAATATTACAATGAATATTTGCCAAGAGATGTTTACATGTTTTCAAAATGTGTACATCTGACGAGAATGTACACTCTGTGTACAATGACACGAAACTCATAAACACAGGAGGCTCGAGAACGCGCTATTCCGCACACAGAGGGAAATGTAGGTCAGGCACTGAACCGGTCATAGACGTATAATGCTGATATTCGAAAAATGTCTGAAATCAAAGAGCTTTGATATAGAAAGTATGGCTTTTGAGGATAGATTTAATCATTATGATTGGAAATATATTTATATGTGAATAACATTATCGATTAATGATTAAGGATGCCAGAACACCTCACGGGTGAAATTTGGTAAAAAAAATTTATTTCACATTCTTGTTGTCCATTCTCCTATCTTTCATCTGACTGAAAACTGAAAACGAAATTCGAAGTATAAATACATAAAATTTTACAAAAAGTATAACATGTTATGAACCGTTGCCCATTGGGGAGGAACTTATAAACACTTTCTAACAAGTTTTACTGTTAAGAAAATAAAAATACCAACACCAGTTTAAGGTTCCGTGGAGCCTTATAAGCTTTAAAATTCAATGTAAGTAGGTTGAATATAAGGACACTTCTTGATCAAAATTAATTTTCAAATGAATTAATGATGAATTTTGACACATATAATGACAGTGCCACAAATTTTTGACATCTTTCATAGTTTTAAAGATATTAGTAAAACAGTATCACATTTGTTAAAATGTTTTTAAAATTTTAATTTTAACGCATCACTCAGAACAATCTCACATGAATATTAAAACTCTGTGAGATCGTTTTTCAGTTTGACTATTAAACTATCCACTAAGGCAAGAAAAACTTGAGAATTTTGAAAATTGGCGGAAAAAGCATTTTGAAAGTCAGCAGCTTTCTTTATCAACGTTTTCTTTATTTGGATTAAGAGGGCCTCCATGGTTCAGTTGGTAAGCGCGCTAGCGCAGGTTAATGACCCAGAAGCCTCTCACCAATGCCTGCTGTCTGTGAGTTCAAGTGCAACTCATGCCGGCTTCCTCTCCGGCCGTACGTGGTAAGGTCTGCCAGCAACCTACGGATGGTCGTGGATTTCCACGGTTTAAACTTTCGAGTAGTTATTCAGTTTGGTGGGCTTGCATATACGTAACTTCACTCTGCACCTGTGCTTTACCACATAACCAAGCCATTATTACCAAAATACAATGAAATAGGTACAAATCTATTAGGAGGTCAATTCAACCTGTAATCTATGAGCACATCAATCAGTTTTAATCCTAGTTCATAGATCACTTGCTTCTCTAGTAAGTCTGTCCATTGTGAAATTAGAGGTGTCATAGTTTGGGTTATTGCCAATCCGTCAGTAGTAATACGGCATCCATACGGCGCTGAACTTTTACTTTAACCTTTCGCGGTGGAATCCACCATCAGGGTCTCGTCTGGCTTTGCGACTGGCCCTGCCTCAGATTCAACACCATGATAAGTCGTAGGTGAGTGATTTCCCAACGGCCCTTGTGCGGAGCCTTCACGGCTCTGGGACCTGACATCAGCGGGCGATCCAGCGCTTTCTCAGTCAATGTTGGGCGGTATTTCACGTGTGTGGAACGAACGATTTAGAACTGTCTTAAATGACTGACGACCAAATCTGTGCTGTGAATCGCCCTAAACTCAAAATAAGCTGTCAAATAATACTTATCACGAGATGATGACACTTGGAGAACGGAGCGCTGCCGGTCGGAGATACCAACGAATTAGCTTAATAACTGGTCGGGATGAATGTTCATTTCCAACCCGAGTTGCCCGCTTCCGGTCTGTCTAGCCTGCTGTCACTTGCTGAAGACGGCTCCTTGAAAGCCGCGCCAACATTGCCACTTGACAGCTCCACCGCTGCAATTGGATTTCAACACAACGATAGTCCCTGTCAATGCTTTTCGGACATTTGGGCTGGGCCATTTGCCTTCTTTAAATGTTACATCGCATTCAGTGTCATTGATTAATAGCCACATAATCACTGGCATCGACCGAATTTTAAACAGGCTAATGGGCAAGTGATGGCGATAGTGGTGTTATGTGTGCGAAGGGGTAGCCGAGGGGATAGCACGTTAGCGCAGCGTAATGACCGAAGAGCCTCTCACCAATGCTGTCGCTGTGAGTTCGTCCAACTCTCTTTGGCTTCCTCTCCAACAGTACGTAGGAAGGTCTGCGAACAATCTGTCGTTGGTCGCCTTCCTCCCACCATAACGCTGGCCGCTGTCGTGTAAGTGAAATATTCTTGAGTGCGGCGTAAAACACCAATCAAATAAATAAATAAATCAGATATATCGGCCTTAAATAAAATGTTACTAATGAATGAGTTATTGATACTGAAAGTATCGTAGGCCTACGACAAAGTTAATATTAACAATAGTTTTGTTGCTTTCTTCCCTATCACTGAAAATAAGTTTGTGGGGTAAGTACTAGCGTCAGTAACACGTTTACTATTAAAGTGTCACGTCTGGTGTCGTTCGCATGGCTTCTAAGTGATACAAGGCCGTGAAGATATCAATACTGAGTTGACGCACGTAGGATACAATGAGAACAGGAGGAAATGTCGTGATAAGGCTGACATAATAATAAATCTGAAACTGAACTCTGTAAGCTGATATGCTTTTAAAGCTGTTTTGATTTTAAATTAAATACTCATTCTCCGACGTAACTATACCACCAGATTGTCTTCGTTCCATAACCAAAAGTAGTTGCACTTGACGTTAAATTATAAGCTTGTTTATGAGATGTGTTGCTGCAGGCGTCATTTCTCAACAGGATATTACGGATCTGACACATCCGCCGCTCTGTGCCGAAAGTTGCCTCAGTGGCACATAAGGTCATCATCGTTGACAAACTATATTCGTATATATCTGTAGATGGTATACTCGGTTTGTCCAGTCTGCTTTGACTAAGTTGATTAGGTATTTAATTGGTGTGATCAAAATCGTGGCCTCTTCGACCGTCTAGTGACGGCTATATTCCTCAAACCACTGCCTCCTTCGCGCCTGGCAATTCCCGTCGCCTAACAGGCGTGGGCTAGCTAATGACAGCAGTGCCAGAAGGATCTTCATTTCTCCCGCTCTCTGTGACGCCATGCCGGTTTTATTATTGCGGAAAGGAAGCTGAAGATTACGTCTAAGATATATCTCGTGCCATCAAACTACCGTGTTCGGCTGGGACTAGGTCCGTTCTTGATCACTGTGGACGGACCGGAGGAATTACACGTCCACTTCAACGCCTTCACCGGACATAGCGACAAGCTCAAATTCTAATCTTACCGTTAATTTAAACGTCGTTTCGTTGGGATGCACGTAAGCTGGCCATTTACCAAATGATTGAGGAGCGGGTCCTGACAGATTGGTAAAAGGCATTTGTGTCGTTGGCAACGTATTACATACGGGTTCTTTGAGAGAGAATTCCTACATTTTCCCGTTCTCATTGTTCAATGGGCAATTGCGCAATCCAACTTTCGTTAAAGATGGAATCAGCATTTTCAAGTCATTCTACTGACCATCAATCAATCAACTGATCATTCATTAAATGATAACATGATCGACAGTTACCTCATCGCCTTGACTGTCCACAATATACAGCAAACGATAATGTGTGGGAAACAGACAAATACAATACAATCAAACTAAGCGGCTAAATAGGCCCTGACATCACATTTCAAAAATACTCCAGAACTGAGTTCCTTGCAAATATCTTCACGTGAGACGGATTAAAAAAAAATGGAAAACGCTTAAATGAGGTTAATTTACTTAACAACACAATTCTAAGCTAAAACGCCTTGCATTCAACGTCCGCATTAGGCAGGCAACTGACCAAGCTTTAGACAATCTTTCGGCTGGAATGTTTTTTGCTTTGTTTTGGGGCTTTTTCTCTGTGCCAGAGAGCTTTAACCATCTGAGAGAGCAAAACAACACTTTAACCATCTGAACCAGCAAGTCCAAAGTCTATCCATTTGAGCCAACAAGTCGGTACTTTATCTTCTGAGCCAGAAATTCGTTCGATCCAAGTGCTTATCCCTTTCCGTGGAACGAAGTGATCTCTTGTCATTTCCATTCCCAGGATTTCTTGGAATTCAAACTTGTCTGTTATGTTTCCCAATGAATCGCATGCCCATAGGTCAAACGTGGACTTAATTACAGGCAGAAGGGATTTCGTTATTAATCCCATATATTATGATCCCATCTATCTGCCTTGCACAAGATCAGATTTCTTACTATTTACCTGTTTATTTGATTGGTGTTTTACGCCATTCTCAAGAATATTTCACTTTATACACGACGCCGGCGGCATTATTGTGTGAGGAAAGGGCGCAGAGCCCGGGGGAAACCCACGACCATCTGCAGGTTGCTGCAGACCTTCCCATGCTGGAGACTTTTTCTTATCGGCTGTGTTTTTCGTGTTTTGTCAAAAGGACGAGTACAGCGTGAGGAAAATGACCTGAAATTTCGCCCATGTTTACGTTGCATATTCCTGATCCTCCGAGTTCTAATGAATTTGGAAAGAGGTTTTGAGGTTTCTCCGAAAGCTGGGATGATATTCTGTTTATGAAATGCACGTTTCAGAACCAACGATAGAATTTTATTACATCCCTTTGCTTTTAAAAATGCAGTTTTGGGTATCTAAATGTTCGGTTATGTACCGTTATTTGAACTTGATGCCCTTATAAAGATAACATATTTCCCAACAAGACGGTTGTTTTTTGTTCGGAAAATATATTGGTTTTCTTCCGAGTTACGAAACGAAATTGATGGATACTTTTGTTAACACACACCAGTTACAAGGCTGTTTTTTCAAGTGTATCTGGGATTTCAAAGAACAGAATTTTCCCAAAGGCCTTTGTTACTTGACAGACAGGAGAAACGTCCCTCATATAAGTCATTCGTTTCCTTCCTAAAACGCTTGGCAGAAATAGACACAGAAAAGGTTAAACGGTTATTATGTTCTATGTTCCGTTTTGTCCACGAAGGCAACAGATATCGCGCGTGATATCATGAGTAACTTTGAAGTACCATAGCTAATACAACCCGACTGTTCCGCAGACAGCGATTTTGCATCAAACACTCCCCTTTCTTGCCGGAATAAAAATATTTTTACACAAAAGACTCTGGATCGGCTGTTGACGTTTGGCTAAGCTCGTCACGTCAGCCTTCATCCGATTCGCTGTACATTAGTCCTTACGTCGCTTCAACAGTGAGCACGGAGCAGAGATTGTGGCAGTCTGAAACGTGTACAAACATAAGGCTTTTAAAAGGTAAGACATTAATTTCTCCTAATTGACCCACCAGACGTCGATTCTGTTTTGACGACCCTTTGTAATCTGATTAGCACGACGAAGGTTTCAACGTGTACATGCATGCTTAAATACAGTAGGTCTGTTTTGCCGTCCAGTAAAGCAGCCCGTTATGTAACAGTATTTTGATAATTCTGCATTATCTGATTAGTAAATCAAAGGTTTTAATTTTCACGTGCATGCGTTAATACGAGAAGTGTTCCACTTTCCAACGACCTGTTTTGCCTTCCAGTAAAGCGGTCCGTTATATAACAGTAAATCCACACACATTACTCACATCATTTGAATACTTTCGCGCAGAGGGGCCATAGTTTAGGTAGGGGCACACTTGAAATACATGAAAGAGTTTTATGACTTTTCTTATACTGGCTTTACATAGACTACCATAACAATCGTCAATCAATTAAGAAATCAATGATAAAACTTGCCAGTTGACAGGCACTCAGTTAATCAATCAATCAATTAGGCAAATAGTTCGCCAGTCTGTCAGTAAGACAGTGTGTAGACAGATCAGATATGCCATGCGTTTCACTTTCCGTTTCAGCGAATCAATGTTGTTATATAGTTTACATCGGACCGTCACCCTTGTCTTTTGCCATACGTCAAAACAAATAATATCATAGTGGAGCCTTAATGCAAAACATGCACGTGAACCTGACTGCAATAGCGTTTCAACATTTGCATTCAAGTTTGTTCATCAGTTTTCAAATATTAGGCGGATTAAATCACAACTAAGAGTCACCGTAGAGGAGGGCAATTATTTTGTTGTTGATGTTGTTGAAAATGGCGTTCTTCTTGGTCTTTAGCATTGTGTGCAATATTGAAAAGCGTATGCGTCTTAGATTACGTGTTTGACCGTACATGGGTCATCGCTCCTTTTTTCAATCTTATTTCTCGCTTTTATGATTTGTTTTGGAGAGACCACTCTTTCACCAGAATTGGAATTTTTTGTTTCCTTGCTTTATGTCGACAGCCTTTTGAATAATCATTGCCGTTTGAATTCATATTCAGAGTCACAGTATGCGACAGACATAAGTATGGCTTTTCATTAATGAATAACATCTGGTTGAAATAAACTACATCGATCTCAATATCAGGTTTTATGTGCACTGTCAAGGGATATTTTCTCCTTTATATCCCTTAACACATCATACCCGGCTCTCAATACTTTTAAATTACCACTCACAATCGCGCATTTGTTAGCCTGTGTTACGGAAAAAAATACCGGCTGAGGCATGTATCATGTTATTAAATATACCACAGACTGGTTCTTCATTATTTGGTCATCCGTTTTCAGAAATTCTAGCTGACAAATCCGTAGCGTTGTCAACAGGGATTTGTCAATGAGATAAAAAAACAACAATAGATTAGAACTCAGCTTTATCATGAGATGTATTTCTTGGTAATATTTTACATTAATTTTTGTGAAACAGAAACGTTCAAGCCTTTGCTCGGCAGTAAGAGTGTACCAGTACTTTAAACATGAAGTTTCTTGTCAGAAGGACTTACACCAATTTACTGAGCTAACATACAGTAAATCATAAATGGATTTGACATGATCTAGTGTTATTGGCTGGATAAAAACGTAGTCTGGTTCAGCACATTAGATTATTTCATAAATTGTTCATTTTCAAACCATTACACTTCGTAACTTAAAACCAGCCACAAGTTGTGCTTAGCGGATAAGAATTGTCTTTTTATGACATGCATACCCTAAGTAACACAGCAGATCTGAGAGAATATAGACTTCTGTGAGTGTATTATGTTGTGGAAGGTGTTCGACGTGCTAACTACGAGGTACAAACGTATGGATTCAATCCCGGCCTTGCACATGAAATTTTTAGCCTTCCCCTCTTTGTCACTGCTCGTATAGCTGCTTATGTGGGAAACTGCGATCGGCGACTCTCGTTGACCTATTACCGAAATCTGGAAGTCCACTTGTCTTCCACAAGCGTGGCGGCCATGTGTTTCACTGAAAAAAAATGTTTGTGCAATGCACCGTCGATGACGTGTGTATCAGTGGTACACAATTTGCATTCCACCGTGACACATGCATTGTGGATATGCAAATGTGTACACAGTGGTGTGACAGGGTATAGGCCAAAACGACCATAGTTCTATCTGAACAGCAACCAAATTTCTTACATATGGCCAGTGTTGACTTTAACTTTTTCTTCAGGATACGATTGACTGTTTATTCCCATCACAGACTCATGAGCATGCCTTCTCCACAACCCGCGGACACAGTCGACATGTGTTTTCCATAGCGCGTGCCAAAGCACAAAAATTGTTCCCCGTGGCTTTGGGAAAAAACCGGGAGCGATTGAAGCCATCAAAGATTTAGCGAATGTCCACCGACTTAATTTGACTACTGCTGCTGCCATTGGCCAAATTTCTGTATACCTCGAATTTGTCTATTTTTGAATTATTTCTTCTATATTTTTATTTTATTGGGCAGTGTTCAATCCTTCATCTCAGGCCAACTGATCGTTTCTATAGATCTGCAGGCTGTTTAGAAAGCAGTTGGCTGTTGTGATTAAATAAGTGAATATGTCGAGAATGATTTTGACACTGATCACCTCGTTGTGTTTAATTCCTTCAACAAATTATTTACAAATTGCCATGAAAGTTACCGAAATACCATTATTATTGAAGGGGGCCATGATTTTCTTTCTTTCATTGGTGCAGCTCTTCGAATCATTTACGAATTGCATGGTATATGCGTATGTCCTAAGCTATAACTTTAAGTCGATGGTTTCGTCTCCATGTTGACATCCTATATTTAGACATGGAACATTCATTTTACGACGCTCTTGAATGCAAGACGACGCGAAATCCATATAAGTGAGATGTCGCAGCTAATGTACATTTTTCCTTGTGGTATCTCGTGAGCCCGGTGTAACTTTTTGTCATTTCTGTCAAATATTATTTCCGGCTTTTCATTGTTTGTAGCCACATTCGAATTAATGAAAAGAGACAGGAAAGAACACACTCAACAATACTTCTGGGCTCTCCTTTGATTCCAACTAATAATTTCCGATACGGTTTAATGAAGGAAACAATCTGATTAACCCGGTTTGCGGGAGACACTACAAGGAAATACATACTGGGCTATACCTCTAGGAAGAGTAACAATTACAGTCCTGTCCTTTAGTCAGTGGCTTCCTCATTTCCTGACAAACGATGTTGGGGACCATATCGTGACCAAACCCATTTCTTAGGATCCCCACTCCCTGGAGTGTAATCATTGCTGGGGTGCCGGAGTTGCGGAGGTCGGCGTCAAGGTCACCCTGCACTCTTGTCTCGTGCGGCGGTAGATTGGAGATAACTGGATGGGACAGTCCTCTTCAAATTAGTCGTCTAAAGATTTGTGGCATATCTAACTTTCGTTGGTCTCGAGCACAGTTTCAGACGGTGGACGGTGGCCGAAGACATGTTGTACAATAGGCATACAAATCGCCTTGTGCTTATCTTTACCTCACGTTAAAGCTGTGCACATGCTTACTGATGCATCTTTCACAACAGCTCTCTGGCTTATTACAAATATTACACTTGGCCTAAAATATCTAGTGTTAGTAACGCTATTCAATCCTTAAAACCTTGAGTGTTAACTCATTCGAACATTTGGTGAAGAAAATCATCCGGTTGTCTCGTTTGCCTCACATAAAGGAATGCAAAACACTAATTATTATCCACAAAATATAAGCTGTAAATTGAAAATCCTAGACAATACACTTGTCACAAACTAGGTAATCGCTGTCAAAGTCTGGCTTTTGGATTTTTTAAATTTGTTTTTTGCGCTTTTTGTGTCAGCGTTTGACCTACATTTTCCTCTCTGTGTATGTTTTGACCTGCATTATAATTCAGTCGCGCGTCCTTCTGTCTTTATGAGTTTCGTGTCATTGTACATAGAGCGTATATTTTGGAACGATGTACACATGTTGTAAACATGTTTACGAACAAACCATCTCGAATTTTCCTTACGCTAGTCTATAAATATGAACGCAAGAGGTAGAACTTTTTACTTATGTCCACTTGAGAGCAGTTTTTACTCAAGTTCATTTGAGAGCAGTTATATTTACTTTCTTGCACTTAGAAGGATTTTCATGGAGATGTCGGCTTTCATGCCATTTGTGCTCCATTTTCTGCACGTAGCAATTTGTGAGCTTGTGTTTCGCCAGCAGCTTCGCCCTAAAAGTGACTTTATGTATATTTCTGAGGACTGAAGCATTCATCGCCAACTCGGCATCACGGACGCTATGGTCAGCCTCTCCTCCCAGGAAAGTTGCACCTTGCTAGGAAGCTGGATATATACCATAATCGCCGAACCGTGCCCTGTGCTCTTCGTCACTACAAGACAGTCATCCTTGGATTCGATAATTAGCAAGAACTGTGGATTCTATATTTACGTTGACTGACTCGCCTTTGGACGCGAGAATATGCCATCCAAATTTGGACGCCACCTTGAGTAAGAAACTATATATTCTGTAATTATCTGTATTGTTTTGTATATTATTGGTAGTTGTACTATTTGTCAACTTTGTACAAATATATGTATTGAACTTGCTCAAGCGTCTTTGTGAATCTTTGTTTGATCTCGTGTGTAAGGCCTATCGCTGTCTGACAGCTGAACAAGCCTTTTGTTTATCATTTTTCCTCTCCGATAGTGATACCCTTACAATCTTATTGAATTATCGTCCGCGAGCTAGAACCCTCTAAAGTCCGTTTCAGATAAATAGAATATGTTCGGTTCATTCACTGAACACTGTAAACAAACCGCTTGAAATTTATTTTCACAAGACCGAAACCAGCGATAATATGATGAGAGAGACAAGTTCAGTCGACTTATCTTCCAACACGTCCTGGGTGAAACTGGTTTCAGAAATCTGAGAAATATCGCCAAATATCGCAGTTGAATCAATCGTGAAATGAAGAATACATTACTCGTACAAAAATAGCCGCTTCATCCTTCTTTTGCTAGGAGAGTTTTTCTTAATGGCCTTATGATTCGTGTATTGTCAAAAAGACGAGAAAAGCGTGAGACAAATTGCCTGAAATTTCGCCCATGTTTATGTTACACATTCTTGACCCTCCGAGTTCTAATGGATTTGGAAAAAGGTTTTGTGTCTGCGAAAGCTGGAATGATATTCTGTTCATGAAATGCACGTTTCAGAACCAACGATAAAATTGTATAACATTCCTTTGCTTTTAAATATTCAGTCTTGGGTATCTAAATGTTCGGTTATGTACTGTTATTTGAGTTTAATGCCCTTATAAAGATAACATAATTCCTCACAAAACCATTGTCTTTTGTTGTCTAAAATCTATTGACCGTTTTCTTCCAACTTACGCCATGAAACCGATTCACACGTCGGTTAGTCCACACCAGTTATGAAGCTGTCTTTTCTTTTGAAAGAATTGCCTGGATTTCAAAGAAAAAAATATTACCAAAGGCCTTGATTTGTAACTTGAAAAACTAGAGAAAAGTCCCTCGTATAAGTCATTTCTTTCCTCCCTAGAAAGCTGGATATAGAGAGACACTGAAAAGGATTAACGGTTTTATGTTTGACGTTCCGATTTGTCCAGTCAGCAGGCTCAGTCAGTTAGCGCTCTAGCGCAGCCCAATGACCCAGAAGCCTCCCATCAATGCGATCGCTGCGAGTTCAAGTCCAGCTCATTCTGGCTTTTTCTCAGGATGTACGTGGGAAGGCCTGCCAGCAACCCGCGGATGGTCGTGGGTTTCCCCCGGGCTCTGTCCGGTTTCCTCCCACGATAATGCTGGCCGCCGTCGTATATGTGAATTATTCTTGAGTACGGCGTAAAGCACCAATCAAATAAATAAATCAGCAGGCATCGTGCGTGACATCATTGGTGACTTTGAAGCACCTTATCCAATAAGACTCGACTGACTCTCAGAAAGAGTTTTTGTCTGAAACACTCCCTTTCCTTGCCGGAAGGGAAATGTTTTTATACAAATTACCCTGGAGAAGTTTTGACATTCAGTTAAACCCGTTGCTTTTGCCTTCACCCGCCACTGATGTTTGCGTCACTCGATTCGCTGTGTTAGACTTTACGTCGCTTCATTTGTGAACGCAAGGGAGAGCTTGTGCTGCACGATCCTGTGTACAAACACAAAGCTTTTAAAAGATAAGACATTAATTGCCCTTAATTGAACCACCTGACGCCGATGCTATTTTGACGAACATGTATTACCCTATTAGCACGGCGTAGGTTTCAACGTTTACATGCAGGCTTTAATACAAACAGGCATGTTTTCCAGTCCAGTAAAGCAGCCCGTTATGTAACAGTAAACCCACACATAACGCTCACATCTTTGTAATACGTTTACATAAAGAACGACACATTTTGAAGACAATTTAAAAGGCGTGAAAGAGGTTCATCATTTTCTTACTCATGTGAAAGTACTTATTTTACATAGACTAATTGGGATGAACCAAGACACTATAACTACCACCTGTCACTCCGTACATCAATCAATCAACCAACCAACTAGTCAATCTTTTAGCCAGGCTGCCAGCCTATCGGCGTGCCAGATTATCAATTAAACGACCAATCATTCAGTCAGTCAATCATTGGGTAACGAGATGAAATACGCTGTGCGTTTCATTTTCTGTTTCAACGAGTCATTGTTGTTATTTGTTTTACATCGGACAATTGCCTTTGTCTTTTACAATACGCTAAAAGAAATAAAATAACAGTGGAACTTTTCTGCAAGACATGTGGGTGAACCTGGTTGGTGCAACGTTTCGAAATCTTCATTCAAACGTGTCCGTAAGTTTCCAAATATTACGCTGAACAAGTCACCACTGAAACTCCCCATATACATGTAGGAGGGCGACCTCGTTGTTGTTGTTATTCGTTTTATTCTTTATCATTGATGCGGTATATCATTCGGCTCATGCGTCATACATTGTGCCAACACGTGGGTTATTTTTCCTTGTTTCAGTCTTATTCCTCGTTTTCATGGTGTGTTTCTAGTGAGCACTATAAAATCACAATTTCACCAAATTAGAATGATACATTTGTTTCCATGCTTTTGTCGACCGACTTTATGGTCATTGCCTTTTGAATTTATATCCAGACTCACATTAAGCGATCGGCGTAAGTAGCCTTTTATTAAAGAAGAACATCTGGCTCGAGATCTACATCGATCTCGACATCAGGTTTTATGTGGATGATCAAGGGATATTTTTTCTTTTATTTCCCTTACCACATCATACTCGGCTCTCATTTCTGTCAAGTTATCCCTCACGATTGCCCATTTGTTCGCCTGTGTTACAGAAATCAATGCCGGTTGACGGGTGACATAGCTGCGTGGTGCGTATATCATGTTAGAAATTACATTACAGATTAGTTCTTCATTATATAGTCATCTGTCTTAGAATTTCTCACTGACAAATTCGCAGCTTTTTCAACTGTAATTTATCAATGATGACAAAAACCCAATACATTGGAAGTCAGTTATATCAGGACATGTATTTTACACAAGTTCTTTGTGAAACGAAAAAACGTGCAAGCCTGTGCAGTGCAGTAAGAGCATACGTTAAAAATAAAGCCCAGAATCATTTATATCGGATGTATAATTTCTTTTACGACATGCCAATGCTAGTATATCAATATTACTAATACGCCAATATACCGCAGTTTGCAGAGAATGTTGACTCGATAAATTAAACTCTGTATGTGAACTAACAACTAATACATCAGCCAATCTACTTTAAATCGCCTTTATCCTCCTAATTATTTTTTTCACAGGTGGTCAATACATGTTAACACGATATAAAACAATCAGTCGATTAATCCATCTTATACTGCAATCTTTTCAGTTCGCCATTGATCAGTTGGCTGCTTTCTTCACTGTCATAATATATGCCGACAGAAAGATATATATGCTTTCTCCTAATTGCTTCGTTGAATTTCTTTCATAAACTGGCATTGAAAAAGAAACGAATTGTAATGCAAAGACAGAAGGTTTGGTGATATCAAAGCGCCGAATTTGGTAAACTTTGACATTTTTCATGTGAGCAGCAAACAAATGTGTTACATGTGGCCATTGTTAAGTTTAAGTCGTTCTTGGACATATGATTGGCTGTTTATTCCCATTCACAAACTCATCAACCGTCTGTCTTCTGCACAACCCGAGGACACAGTTGCTATGTGTTTTGGACAGCGTTTGCAAAAGCACTAAAACTATTCGCCCTGGGTCTGGGAAAAAAAACGCATATCCATCGACTTGAATTGACTATTGCTACTGCCATTGGCCAAATATCTCACTACATCCATAATGTCTACTTCAGCCCACCCCACCCAATTCTATATCAACACCACCTGTCTGTCATAAAGGGACCGGATTACTTAGTTGTATTTAGCCCTAGAGGAATTCTCTTGCATGACGACGAGTGCTTGTAGAGGGCCAGACTAGGCGGGAGAGTCCATTATTAACTGCCGGGACGGTCTCAGGTGGTCTGCTTGATATAATTATGTGAAGATTAAAGTACCATATTATAAATCTGAGTTCTTGTCAAAGCCAAAAGTGTAAAAATTACAGAGTGAAACGAACCTTGCTTGCCTTAATGCACGCACAGTTCGCCGGCTGCATTACCAACCAAGAGGCACTACTGACCTGTGTTCACCCTTCACTTCATGCAAACTGATTGTGCCCATAGATCTGCAGGCTGTTTAGAAAGCTCTAGCAATAGGGGAGTTTAGAGATCGGACTGTTTTGTCGCAGAAGGGAAATGGAGTTCAATTGTGTCATGTGGCTTGTCAAAATGTCAGGCAATTTTGTTCATTTTAATTTACCGATCACCTGTATCGCCGTGTTAGGGAGGCACCAACACCTCTATTTCAGTCACGAGAATCTTAAATTGAAAATCTTCCAGTTCAATAATTCCTTCAACAAATTACCTACAAATTGCCTTGAAAGCTACGGAAATCCCACTTTACTAAAGGGGGCAATGATTTTCTTTCTTTCATTTGCGCATTTCTTCCAATCATTTACGATTACATGGTAAATGCGTATGGCGATAGCTTCCAATTTAAACCGTGGCTCTGCCTATGTGTTGACATCTTTTCTATAGACATGGACCATTTATTTGATGACAGGCCTCTGTGAAAGCCGACCAGAAATGCTTCACCCCGAAGATGTCGGATCTATTGCAAATTTCCGCTTATATTATTTCTCGAACCCGTTGCAATGTTTTGTCTTTTTTATTAAAGAGTGGGTCCGGCTGCACGAAAGGACACACTTGACACTACTTCTCGCCTCTCCCCGTAGGATCTCGACCCCTGGGTGTCTAATCATTGCTCACGTTCCGGAGTTGCTGAGGTCGTGGTGAAGGTCATCCTGCCCTTTTGACTCGTGTGGTGGCTGTTTGGACGATAATTGGTCGGGACAGTTTTCTTGCAATAAGTCGTCCAAATGTATTGATTGTAAAATCTTCTTGGAGAACCACAGCGTCCGGTAATCTGACACCACCAATAACCAGACGTTAACAGCTGATTCCAAATCAGCGTCGTAAGCCCTTTCCACACCCATAAGTGGATACAAATTACAAAAAGTATGCTTTCTCCAGAAATGAAACCCCAAAGGGCACCGATATTGTACAATACATTTCTAAGCCTAAATATTTGTGACACATTGAACTCTTGTTGGCCTCAACCATAGTTCTAGGTCGAAGATTTTAACTGGGCTGAATACTGGACTGTCACCGAAATCTGCCAGGTTGTAGCATTGGCATACAAATCGACATGTGTTTGTCTTTGTGTTACTTGTTATCTACTCCGTACATGGCTACTAACACACTACTCAAAACAGCTATGTTGCTTATTGTTAATATTACCTCAGATGTAAAAGATCTGGGGCCGGTTGTTCGTACGGTGGATAACACCTAGTTAGCGTTAACCTAGGATTAAAGCCCTAATCGGCGATTAGTTAACACTGCCTTTTAACACCGATCCTGAAACGTCGCTTGAGGCCAATATTAGTTAATCGTGCTATTAACGTCATCGAGAGAGCCCGGTGTGCCACAATGCACTTTGTTATTGTTTGTCATCTGCAGAAAGTCAAAATGGAGGTCATGCCAATCGTGAAATCGACACGAGAGCGAAATCAAAATTTTAATCCAGTGCAAAGGGAGTATGTCGATGACAAATTTTTACATCGCTGAGATATTTTAACATCAAAATTCTCCGCCTCACTGACCAAAGAGAAGAAAAATTGCTTATGGGAAGAAATCACGACTGGGGTAAATTCTCTTGGAAAAAATATCCAGGAAACATCCAAGCAAAAGAACAGTAAGGCGCAGTAGTCGATGAAGATGACAGGAGGACGACCTGCAGATCAGTCATATTACAACAGCCAAACCCCGCAGAAAGTGATCTCCGCTCTGAAGGACCGGGCATCTTTCAGCGAATTAAGGTTTTGAAAGGATCATTTCTCTAGGTACGTTGGACTTGTGTGAAGAATTGATGATTCCTCAGGCACATGCATACATCCGTGCTTCTCATGCAAGTCCCACTAAATTACTGATAGATCGGTCTCAAAACGGCCAAGACATTTCGCATTGTACCCGTGTTCGTCGTAAACCTTTCTCGACATTTCGGATATTTACATGTACATTCACCCGAGGGCAAATAGCATAGGCACAAGAGTACTTCTGTTTCAGAGGACACTTTTATTCATAGACCCAACAGTTTTATATTTAAGAAGGAATCCGATATGATTACACCAAATTTGCAAGCATTCAGACAGCAATGATCGGTAATGATCGCCTAAGGCATGAATATTTATGAGATAATTGACCTACATTTTGTTATGCCATCACCAATACGTTTGAACAGATTTGAACGCTATATACACTCTTAAATATGAAACAAGAAAGAAAATGTCGTTGATATAAATTTCCTACAGTGTTTGTATAATGTACATTTTATTTTACATGAAATCAAACTACAAGTTAAAAAAAAACAACAACAAAAAAAGAACAAAAAAAAAATTCCCCTTGGTAGTCTACTTGGTAGTGAAAAAAATTCACACATAGTTCAATAATTCACTAATAATGCCCGGCAAAGACTATACTCCTAAATTAGCATACAACTAATAAACTTGAATACGTAGAGAATACTTAGTATTGTGCCAAATACAAAGTCAAAGCTTTTCTTGAATACATTACTTAAATATCTTTATATTGATGACAATGCAAGTCACTCGCTGACTTGTAAATCAGCAGAAGGCTTATTTTACTTCAATTCACCTTTTCATCTCTGTTTCATTCTCCAGGCCTGCTGACTACACCCTTACAAGATGTGACACATTCTCCAGACCTGCTGACTACACCCTTACAAGATGTGACACATTCTCCAGACCTGCTGACTACACCCTTACAAGATGTGACACATTCTTTAGACCTAGTGACTACAGCCAATATTTTGGATACTGGTGTGGTATCAGTTCGTTCAAGTCTACCTGTAGGTACCACAACAGGTGCTGAAGTTACTGCATGCATACCCGTAATTTCATCTTCAAGGGTGGCCAACAAGGGGAATCCCACAGAGCAAAGCGTAAGATTACACAGCAAGACGTATGGCAGATGCTAAAACTTAGGTAGGAATTCTTCATTAAAGGAATAAATTTAGTTGAATTCAGAATCATTTACAGTTGGTTATGAAATATACTGATTGATTGCTTGATTGCTGTTTAACGTCATATTCCAGAAAATGCCACTTATATCATGACAACAAGCTTCATAGATGATGGAAATCAAAGACATTTGGCGTTTACTAATAAAGTTTTCCTGAATCTGAAACATGTGGGGGTTTTGGGGTTTTTTTATAGTACGTGTACATGTATATACATAGAGACTTCTTGTATATGTTTAAGTAAATACGTCAAGTTGTTCCCAAATTATTAAATGCACAGAAAACTGGATAATACTTACATGCTGAACGCTGAATTCCTTCATAGTGTAATAATGTATCATGTATGCATTAAATACCCAGAGTGAAAGATTATAAACTGTCAATTAGCAGTCATCGTCAGGGAATAAATCGGATAGATATGATTTCCAAAAATCATATATAAACTGTCAACTAGTATGAGTTGAGCCTGTGGCCAGCTGTTTTCCCAAAAATTGTAGGTACATTAAAAAGCATATATATGTTGCTACAATGTTAAATACCATATATGTCTGTGACCAGTACCAGTATGCTAAATTTAATGTACTTCTGTAACCAATACAATTACATGTATTTGGGGCTGCTGCCAGTACTTTGGCAACCAAGACTACTAGGTGAGCTACTTGTACTCATACAAATGCAACATACCACAAATCTGAAGTCATTAGAAAACCACAAACACTCACTACAGACACAAAATTGCAGAAAACTGAAAACTTTTGCGGGGCAGTATCTTTTGGCTTTATTGTGGGACCTGGGTGATTTTCTGCAAATTCAAACGCTGGACGTAAATGTTGCATACAGGGCTGTGACAATACTTCTGTATATAATACCGCTAGCATGTTAAACACCATAGCTGGCATGTTAAACACCATAGATATGTAAATAAAGAAATGTCGGTGACACATGTATGTCAAATAATGTAGAACACATGTAGTATTTGAAAAAACTGAATATGTGTTAAATACTGTATTTATGTTAAAAGTACATGTGTAATCATCAGTGGAATTAAATTTGACTTTTAGGCAATGGGAAGCTCTTCTTTCTCAGTTGAAAGAAAATAGACGCTACATTTCCAAAAGAGAGTATATGTGTCTAAAAGCAATTGGGTCTAGCTGTTTTTGCCTTAGGTCTGTTATCTCCAGGTTTATACAGGATTGTACATTGTCATAATGTGTAAACATGCTGTTTATTGCCCATCGTTTATTGAATTATGGAATTCATATATATGTATGGATGGACTTTAATACACGAAACTTGTACCAGCTGTTATAGGCCGCTACATTTTACCTGAAAAGAAAATTTGGCTGAAAGCCAAAACCAAATGTTTTGAAATGTGTATGAAGAGCTCAAATAGGAAAATACACTAGGCTTCTGTTACAAAAAAAAAACTAGATGGAAGTTCCTTGTGCAATACTTTCTTTACTCTTGGCTTATGACTTGCATCACCTTCTGTTTGGACAAAAAGAAAGACAAACAATAAGGGAAGATAACATTTTTAGTGACCAGACTCATTCGTCTAATTCACTCTTGGGGTGGTATTTTACAATGTTCTGTACAAAGAATTCGTTTTGATATTTACAATAATAGTGATATTTGGGTGTGGCGATTTTGAAGCATCATAAAGTATGAGCTTAGGTTTTGTACATGTACCATTCAAATCAACCAGAAAACCAACTTATAAAGTAAATACTTTTGACCCTGTGCATGATACGTCATCTTTTGGACAATGCGTGCAAATGTGGCAAATTACTATATCTATCAAGAATTATCCTTTACATGCAGATATTAAATATAAACATTGAAAACATTGGTTTCTGATTGCTCGGCCATCATTCAGATCTCCAGCATAGTTAGAATCTTGCTGCTCTTCCTCCGCCTGTGTGTTGTCATCCACATCAGGATCAACAAGCCGCTGTGCAATATTGTGCAGAACAGCAGATGCCCCCACAATAAGGCAGACCTTTCCTGGAGTCATTCGAATCTATTTTTAAATCATAAAATATGTGCGTTTAGTTCTATTTTAAAAATTTATTTATTTATTCCTGACCATGCAGAAGTAACGTATGCGAACAGCTGTGACATCCTAAAAACATGGCTGTCGTGAGTGGCAGCAGGCCATTTTCTTCCACTACATTAATGAAGAGACGTAAAAAGAAAACAAAAGGCTTATGTAATACAAGCATGATATGAGTAGTTTCTTTCTGTTTCTTGATTTTGTTTTGCGTCCTTGAGGAGGGGTGGGGTGCATTTAATAAACAGTTTTATAAAGTAAGTTTGTACAATTATACAGACGTGCATGTATAATACATGTGACACTGGAATCTACTTTGAATTCATATTTGCCAGTTATTCTACAGTGGTAGAAGCAATAATTTCCCTTCACTCTCTGGAAAATATTTCAGCTGTAAATAACAAGTGACGTTGTTCTTTTTTCGCTTCACGCCAAATAAACCATGTTTCTCATGGATGAATTTGAACACTGATCGCTAACTCACAAAGCAGCCTCTATGACCGTTAAACTACAGGACTCTGCCTGCGAATGTTGGTTCTATGTAGTACTTAAAGTTGACGTACACAAATATAAGTTGTACTTATTTCTTGCGTCACAAACAGCCTGTGCATTGATCGAACGGTATTTTTTTTTTGGTTAACGAAGGACGGCTCATCAACAGACGGGGCCTGTATCCTGATGCGTGTACCATCAATACAACTAATTGTGCAACGACCCAGCGATCTCCAAAAAACATTTTTCTCGTTTTTCTCTTCGGCTCCTGTGTTACGGGCCTGCCTGTCGCCTGGCTAAAGCATCACTCACTGCCGTGATGACTCTCGACACGGTTGATATGTCCAAGCCAAAAGAGTCCGCAATTACTTGCAGAAAAACGCCACTGGCGTAAAAGCGTAATGCAAGGAGAACCTGTAGCGTTGCCGTCAGTGCATGGTTAAGGCTAGTATGTTGGTCAATATCGGACTGAACCAGCCGAGTGATATACGTAGTCTATTGATGATTTTTGAAACGATAACGGGCCTGCAGCTCTTCGTGTGAAAAATCATTTAGAGGACCCCAATGAAGCCGAAATTCTCGAACTTTTCTGACTCTTTGGATGTTCGAAGTTTGTGCCACCATATTTGATTAATCACTCGCTAAGGCGAGTCCATAGGTGTATTAACTTTAATGGGCGATTAGCGTCATTTAATAGTAGGTTAGTGCTAATCTCCCTAATTGCTGCGGGTGATAACTTTTAATCGGGGCTTATAACTAATGGAGGTTTAATCGCGATACGCACAACAACAATAAATCACTAAATCCATCTTCTGAAGCAACCGTTAACTCATTCGAACATTTCGTGAAAAGAATCTTCTCGCTGCTTCGTTTGATGCCCATTATTGATATAAAAAAACACTAGCTTCCACTACACAAATCGAATTCTTTGCGTTCACCAAGTGAAGGCTCTAAACCAAAGGCTTGAAATGATTTCTACCTGCAGTAATGTGATTTAACAGACAAGTGTATAGATAATTCATTCAATGGATTTATCTTCCAGCATATCCTAGGTGGATCTCGTATGAGAATTGTGTGAAACATTGCTGAATATGGCTGTTAAATCAATCGTGAAATGAAGAATCCATCATTCACACAACCGTAGCCGCTAGATCATTAAGTTGATGTAGGAGAGTTTTTCTGAACGGTCTTATTATTCGTGAATTGTCAGAAACACGAGACCAGATTGAGCCGAGTGACTTGAAAGTTGCACATTCTCGATCCTCAGAGTCCTCATGGATTTGAAAAGATGGTTTGAGGCTGCTCTCTCACATTCTGCTGGACAAATGTAACACCAAAAGGTAATATTTTATGACATTTCTTTGCCTCTAAAACTGCAGCTTTTTGGGACTAAATTTTTCTATTTTTAGAGTAACTTGAGCCAGGAAACCGTCTTCAGATAACACAAATCCCCAAAAGACTGTTGTTTTTAGTTCGTTGAATGTATTGACCATTTTCTTCCAACTGATGCAACGAAACCGATTCACACATCAGTTAACCCACAAGAATTATAACGCTGTCAAAAGTGCTTGGATTTCAAAAAGAAGAATTCTACCAAAGGCCTTTGTAGCTTGACAGAATGGAGACAAGTTCTTCATATAATCCAGTCCTTCCCTCTCGAAAATGCCAGATAGAGGTAGACACAGAAAAGGTTAAGCGGTTTTATGTTTTGTGTGTTCCGTTTTGTCCACAAAGTCAACAAAATTTTTTTGTTGTTTTCTAATATATGAAAAGGGACGTGAAAGGAAACACTTGACACTACTTCTCGCCTCTATATTTATTCTATTTAATAAGACGACACTGTCTAATGAAGAAAATAATCTGATTAACCTGGTTTGCGAAAAACACGATAAGAAAACCGATATTGGACTGTTCTTCTAGAAAGAGTATCAATTACAGTCGTGTCCTTTAGTCGGTAGCTTCTTCATTTTCTGACAGAAGACGTCGGGGATCATGACGTGGCCAAACCCATTTGTCAGGATTCCCGTCCCCAAGGACCTAATCATTCCCGAGGTGCCGGAGTTGCTGAGGTCGGGAACAAGGTCACCGTGACCTCTTGTTTCGTGCGGCCGATGACTGGACGATTTTTGGATGGGACTGTACTCTTGAAATAAATCGTCGAAATGCTATAGTCCTGAATTCTTGGGCAACCCATGGACAAGTCATGTTACCTGACGCAACCAATCACCACTCGTTAAAAGCTGATTCCGAATCATCACCATAGAGCTAATTTCCATACCTGGCGAATAATACAAATTCCAGAAAGGATTCCTTACCCGTAGATGGACTGCAAAGTTGACCCCATCTTGTACAATACATTTCGTCAAGTTTTTGTTACTTATGGAACTTTTGTTACCTTCTAGGTCGAAAATTTTGAATACTGGACTGCCATATTGTACAATATGCATGGGCTCATTTTTATCATAAGCGGGATCCGTTCTGCGCATGCTTACTGGTGTACCACCCGAAACAGCGAACTGTCTTCTTGCAAATATTACACTTGATGTAAAATATCCAGCGTTAGAAACTCTATCAAATCATTTAATCCATCCTCCCAACCACCCGTTAAATCATGTGAACATTTAGTGCTAGCAATCATTTTTTCTCGTTTGGCTCACATTTAGGGAAAGAAAAAAAGTAGTTGCTGTTCAATCTCAGAAAGCTGTAAACAAATTGCTTGAAGTGTTTTCCGCAACACTGAAAAGCTGAGGTTGTGGGACTTGACAGACAAGTGTATATTTGACTGCTTCAGCCGACTTATCTTCCCTCATTTCCTCGGTGGAACTCATTTAAGACATCTGAGAAATATCGTTCAGTGTCACTGTTGGATCAATCGTGAAATGAAGAAGTCATTGCTCGTACCACTATAGTCGCTTGATCCTTCAGTTTCTGAGGGAGAGTTTTTCTTAACGGCTTTCTTATTCGTGTGTTGTGAGACAAGTTCAGCGTGAAACAAATGACCTAAACCATATCCCCTGATTAAATTTCACGATTTGCCTGCTTCTGAGTGTTTTAATGGTTTTAGAAGTCTGGTTTGATGTTGGTCGGGATGACAATATTATATCTTACTTCTAATGGATTTTGAAAATGGTTTTAGGTTACTCTGGAAGGTATTATGATATGAAATTTGCAGCACCAAAAGTAACATTTCAAAACAACCCCTCGCCTCTGAAATGCACTTTGGAAGCAAACTTTTGCTTATGTAAAGTAATTTGAGCCATAAGCCTTTATAAAGATAACAATAATCCCACGAGGCGGCTGACCTTTGCTCGTTGAATATACTGACCGTTTTCTTCCGACCTACGCAAAGAGACCGATCCACATGTCCGTTAATCTGTTAATGTCGAGTTATAAGGCTGTTTGTCAAGAGTGCTTGGATTTCAAAGAGCAGAACTATAGCGCACGTCTTTGTAACTTGACACTCTGGGAAAATGTCGATCATATAAGCCATTTCTTCACAAATGCTTGTTAAACAAAGATACACAAGGAAAGCGTTTAACGGTTTTATGTTTTTCATGTTCCCTTTTGTCCACGAAGTCAACAGATATAGCACGTGACATCACGAGAGACTTTGAAGCACCTCAGCTAATCCGACACAAATGTCCCCACACAAAGTGTTTTTGTCTCAAAGACTCTCTTTTCTAACCGGGAAGAAAAACAGTTATAGGAAAGGCTGTAAAGAGGCTGTTGACTTTTGGTTAAGCTTGTCACTTCAGCCTTCACCCGCCGTTCATGTTTGCGTCTCGGACCTGTGCACCAACACAAAGTTTTCAAAAGATAAGACATTATTTCCCTTAATTGAGCCATAGTACTTTGATAAACCTGTATAATCTGATTAGCAGAGGGAAGGTTTCAATGTTCACATGAAACCGTTTATACAAGAGCCCCTCCGCTGTCGACAGGGCTGTTTTACCTTCAAGTAAACTGGTGGGTTATGTAACAGTACACCCACACATAATACTTTTCTTGAAAATGACGGCCTATACTGGCTTTCTTTTGAAACAGGTTCTCATACCATATGACATAGGTCACACAGATCGGCGACACCATAACCACCGTCAGTCGATCAGTCAGTTAGTGAATCAATCAATCATTTAGTTAGCGTGTCAGTCAGTATAAAACCAGATCTGCGATATTTAGCATATCACTTTGTATTTTAGAAACACCAAGCATTAACTTTAATATTACAGTGGAGAAACATCGCTGTTATAGTACAGTGCAACCTTTTCGCAAGCAAATTTCTTTAAGTGATTATTCGACAGTTTTATTCAAAGTTATTTATCAGTCAACTGCCAAATATTTGGTTCACAAACTATTGACTAAAACTTGTCAGGGTCGAGAGCGCTACTTTTCTTGATGTTGGGGATAGTGTTCTGTTTGCCCTTTTTTTTTTTTTTTTTTTTTTTTTCCTTTTTTTTCATGAGCACCGTAAAATTTCAATTTGCGCCAGCATTAAAATTATACATGTTTATTCCCATGGTTTATGATGACTGATTTTATAGTCATTGCCTTTTGCATTCACATCCACTGTCACATTATGTGAGAGGCGTAAGTATGGCTTTTTATTGATGAATAACATATGGCTGAATTAAAGAACATCGATCTCAATAATAGGTTTTATGTGGATAGGCCTAAACAATGGCTATTTTCTCTTTTATATCCCTTGACACATCATATTCGGCTCTCAATTCTTTTAAGTCATCCCTCACGATGGCTCATCTGTTTGGCTGTGTTACATGTGACAATGTCGACTGACAGGTTGCGTAACAACGTGAGGCATGTGATATAATGGGAAATATAATATAGACTAGTTCTTCAATATATAGCCATTTGTTTTCAGAATGTCTCTGACAAATGCAGAGCTTTCTCAGCTGTGATTTGTCAAAGAAGTAAATCTGATAGATTGGAAGTCATGCGATTATATTATGAGATGTATTTTCTAGTACTATTTTTTACACAAATTATTTGTGCAACAAAGAACACAAAAGACTGCGTAATGCAGTAAGAGCATACGTTATAAACAAAGTGGTGTGTCTTGTCAGAAAGACTTACGCCAATTTTCTGAGATAATGTACAATAAATCATAACTGGGTTTGACATGATAGAGTGTTATTGGCTGGATAAAAACACATAGCCCAGTTCAGCGAAACAAATTATTTCATAAACTGCTCATTTCATAACGGTTAACTTTTCTTAATTTACAGCCAGTCAGGCATCGTTTATATTGGATGTGAATTTTGTTTTACGACATGCCAATGCTAGTAATACCACTGGTGTGAGAAGATGATGACATCTGTGGCTCCACATACTGACGGCGAGACTCCAATGTGCCGGACAGATACCAGCCTTAAACATGACTAGCGAGATTAGCTAGACTAGCTAGAAACATTTCTAGCTTTTCCTTGTTCTCACTTTGTAAAGGTACCGTGGTGAGAAAAGCGTGACAGCGGTGATAATGACCATGTTAGGGACGTCAACTTGTCCTCCACCAATACCAACGTGGAATTGTGTGTGTCTCAGGTGGAACAGTTGAGCAGGAATTTGCCAAATGCCGCAAGTTTATTCCTGTCACACCTCTTTCCTTTGTCTACGAAAATGAATAAGTAGACAGTTCTTGAGCATGGCGTTACAGAACGTTGATTTTTATCGATCAGTTCATCGAATTCGTCAATAGTTTTAGTTCTTCCTTAATCAGATGGTTGTCTTTCTCAGTGGCATAATGCTTGTGGAAAGAAAGAAATATATGCTTTGTGCTAATTGTTTTATTCAATTCCCGTACGAAGTTTGCACTGAAAAGGAAACTCATCATACGACAAGAAAACAGGTCTGATGACGTCAAAACGCCTATATTCTGTAAAAATAATGTGCACGCGTGCTACACATTGTTGTGTCAAAAATGCCGGTCCACAGAATATTTGTGTACCAGCAGTACACAGTTTGTGTCATTTGTGTAATACACCCACGATGACGTCTGTATCAGTGGTACACACTTTGCATTCCACTGAAACACGTGCATTGCGGATATACAAATTTATACAGAGTAATTTAACAGAGTATAGGCCAAACACCCACGTTTTTATCTGAGCAGCAACAAAATATCTTACATGTGTCCAGTGCTGACTTTAACTTGTTCTTCGGCACATGGTTGGTTGTTTATTCCCATCACAGACTCATTAACATGCCATCTGCCCAACCCAAATAAGCAGTCGCCATGTGTTTCAAACACCGTTTGCGCAAGCATTAAAACTGTTCGCTTTGACATTGGGAAGAAACCAGCTGCGATCGACGCCATCAAAGATTTAACGAATGTTAATCGACTTGAACTGACTACTGCTGCCGCCATTGGCCAAATTTCTGTCTACCTCTAATGTGTGTATTTCAGTTCACAAAAACCCCTACCCCCTCGCCTTGTCTCTCTGCCACCCAGAGTAGCGTCAGCAAAACCTGTTCGTTAAAGCCACCCGATTGCTCAGTTGCATTCAAACCTTGAGGCCTTCTGTTACATAAGGGCTAGTGGCTGAAGAGGGCAAGAGTAGGCGGGAGAATCCATTACTAACTGCCGGGCAGTCTCAGGTGGTCTGCTTGATATAATTATATGAAGACTGAAGTACCATACTATAAATCATCTGAGGTCTTGTGAAAGCCAGAAGTGTAAAATTACACGCACAGTTCGCCATGTTACGGCTGCAATCCCTACCAAGTGGCATATATCAGCAGTAATGTTTCATTAGACTGCAAGGCGGTTATAAAGCTGTATTAGTGGGAGACTCTGACCGTGCTACGGAAAAAGGTGTAAATCGCAGTAAAACGCATTGTTTCCTGCTGTGACGCTACAGTGCTTGCGTCCTAAATAAGAGTTTTTTGTGCACACGTACGCCTAAGGGCGTGATGTGCGCCATTAAAGAACAAAGTAGTACACAGTTTTCGACTTTTGTTAAGAACATAAAGGACTTTCACGAGTTTCCCATTGTCAGTTGTAGTTCAATGAAAGCAGACTTCATGAATGACTTTGATTTTGTAAGTTACTTACAAATCACCATGAAAGTTATTACAGTTCTCCTTCATTGAAGTCGGAAAGAATTTTCTCCATTTAATTGTGGATCTGCTCCAATCATTTAGTATTGTATGATTTATGTGTATTACTATGGCCACGACTTTAGGTCGAAGGTTCCGTCTGTATTTGTTTTTAGAGATGGACAATTCACTTTACGATGGTCCTGAGAGCAAAAAATGAAATCCTGTATACGGAAGACGTCGCCGCTATTCTGCTTCTCACCTTGTATTTCCTGGCCAGCCCGATGTAAGGTGTTGTTATTTCTATCAAAGAATATTTAAGGCTTTTCGTTGTTTTGAAAAGACGTTCGAATTTATGAAAAGCGACGTGAAGGGCACATTTGACACTACTCCTCGAATCTCCTCTGATTCTAATTTATAGTGTCCGACACTGTCTAATGAAGAAAATAACCTTATTTAACCGGTTTGTGAGGGAGCACTATAAAGAAAACCGATATTGGACTGAGCTTCTAGAAATGGTATCAATTACAGTCGAGTCCTTTGGCCAGTAGCGTCTTCATTTTCTGACAGATGCCAAGGACGATGGCCTGACCGAACTCATTTGTTATGATCTTCACCCCCGGAGTCTTATTCCTGAGGTGCCGGAGTTGCTGAGGTCGAAGTCAAGGTCACTGCACTGTCTTCCCTTATGCGGCGACTGACCAGACGGTTTTTTGAAAGAACAGTGCTCGTGAAATAAGTTGTCCAAATGCAATGACTGTGAATTCTTCTGGAACTGGGTACAGCGTCCAGTAATTTGACTCAACCAATAGCTGTCCGTTAAGAATTGATTCCGAAGCAATGTCATGAAGTCGATTTCCGTAGTTATCTGTACACACAAATTCCAGAAAAGATTCTTTATCCATTAGTGAAGCATAAAATGATTGCGGTATTATATATCACATTTGCAATCTAAATTCTTGTGACATATCTGCCTTTCGTTGGTGAAATGAAGAATTCATTACCCGTATTACTGTAGCCGCTAGATCCGTCACTAGATGTAGGGGTGTTTTTCTGAACCTGCTTGTTATTCGTGAATTGTCAGAAACACGAGAACAGTGTTAGGCAAGTGACTTGAAAATCTCGCTATGACTGAGTTTCACATTCCCGATCCGTAGAGTTCTGATTTATTTGAAAATATGGTTTGAGGCTGCACCGGATGCTGGTATGATATTTTGCTGGACAAATGTAAGATTTACCACTAAAACTAATATTTTATGACATTTCTTTGCCTCTAAAACTTTAGACTTTTTGAGCTAAATTTTCCTGCTTTTAGGGTAATTCGAAGCCAAGAGCAGGTATAAAGATGACACAATGCCCAAAAGACAGTTGTCTTGTTCGTGGAATATATCTGCCGCTTTCTTCCGACTCCCGCAACGAAACCGAGTCACACGTCAATTAATCCGCAAAAGTTACAAGGCTGTTTCTTTAAGAGTGCTTGAATTTCAAAGAGGAGATTTTTACCAGACGCCTTTTTAACTTGACAAAGTGGAGAAAAGTCTCTGACATAAGCCATTCATTTCCTCCCTAAAATGCTTCACAGAGATAGACATGGAAACGGATTAACGGTTTTACGTTTTTTATGTTCCGCTTTGTCCACGAAGTCCATAGACATCGGGCGTGATATTGAAGCAGCTTGGCTAATAAGACCCGACTGTTCCTAGAAAGTGTTTCTTTCTGAGACGCTCCCTTTTCTTGCCGGAAAGAAAATATGTTCACACATGCGACTCTGGGGACGCTGTTGATATTTGGTTAAGCTCGTCACTTTAGCCTTCACCCGCTACTGATGTTTACGTCACTCGATTGCCTGTTAGCCCTCACGTGGCTTCCGTCATGAGCATTTACCAGAAATTGTGCCAGTCAGTGGCACCTGCTAACACAAAGCATTCAAAAGATAAGACATTAATTCCGCTAATTGAGCCACCAGACACCGGTGCTATTTTGATAATCACGTATGATCTGATTAGTACGGCGAAGGTTTCAAAATACATGCGTTGATACAAGAGGCCGCTGCGCTGTCAACAGCCCTGTTTTGCTTTCCAGTAAATCGGCCTGTTATATATCGGTAAATCCAAACTTAATACATACATCTTTTTAATACGTTCACAAAAAAGAACGTCAATCGAGGAAATTCCCATTTAAAAGACATGAAAGAGATCTATCGTCTTCTTAAACTACTTAGATGAATGGTGCTATAACCCCCGCCAATCAGTCGATCTGTCAGCCAGTCAATCATTCGATGAATCAATCAACCAATCAATGAAAGAAAGATAGGCTGTTTGTGAGTCAGTCAAGGTGTATCTATATATGTTTTCCGTTTCACATTCTATTTCAACGAATCAATTTAGGTACGTATTATACAACAGAAATTACCCTTGCGTTTTGCTGTACATCACAAAAACATAATATTACACTGGAGCAAGAATGTGCTTTGGATAACATTGCTTTTAAACTTCTCCGCCATTTTCCAGGTATTAAGTTAAATAAATCACAACTAAAACTCTGTAGAAAGTAGGACGACCTTGTTGTTATTGTTGTTGGAGATGAGGGTTCTTCTGTTCTTTATCCTTAGGGCGGTGTTGAAAATCATACATTGTGACAACACAAGGGTTATTTTTTCTTCTTTTCGTCCTATTCCTCACTTTCATGGTGATTGTTTTGAAAGCATAATTTCCTCCGAATTAGAATTATACATCTTTTGTTTGTGAGAGGCGTATGTATGGGTTTTTATTGAAAAGTAACGTCTGGTTGAATTAAATTACATAGATCTCAATATCACTTTTTATCTGGGTTATCAAGGGATATTTTCTCTTTTATATGTCTTAACACATGATACTCGGCTCTCATTTCTTTCAAGTCATCCCTCACGATTGCTAATCTATTACCCTGTGTTACAGATAACAATGCCGGCTGACGGGTGACGTACTAGCGTGAGATATGTGTGATGTTAGGAAATATATTACAGACTAGTTCTTCATTACATAGCCATGTGTTTTCAGAAATTCTCTTTGACAAATCCGGCATTTTATCAACTGTGACTAATCAAAAACGTAAAAAAACTGATTAAAAATTCGATATATCATGAGATATATTTCCTTGTAAAATTTTACACAAATGCTTCGTGAAATAAAAAAAGTAAAATTCCTGCGCAACGCAGTAAGAGCATACGTTAAAACAAAGTTATGCGTCTTGTCAGAAAAACTTACGCCAATTTTCTGAGATAACGTACAGTAAATCATAACTAGGTCGACATGATCGAGTGTTATTGGCTGGATTAAAAACACATAGGCCAGTTCAATAGATTATTTCATAAACTGTTCATTTCAAACAGTTACTTTTCTTAACTTCCAGTCAGCCAGGAACTATTTATATCGGACATGCCCTTTGTTTTACGACATGGTATTGCTCGTACAACATACATGATCCGAGAGAGTGTTGACTCTGTTGTTCTATTGTGTCAATTAAAGTGCTCCACATGCTAACAACGAGGTACAAAAGTGTGGGTTAAATCACGGCTTTGGGCCTGAGAATTTGTAGCTTCCCCTCCTTCTAATGCCGGTAATGGGGCGTTAGCGATGCTGGTATGGCCTTTTGCGTAGTTTTAGATTGTGTACCACCAATATGACCTGCAAATTTGTACTTCAGAAGTGGGAATGGTGTTCAGTAACTTGACAATGGCATAGGAATTTACCCCAGGTAGTCCGGTATTAGTGACAAATTCTTGAGTATGACCTTAACCAAAAATCGATCAATCAATCCAGTAAATATTTCACCCATTTTAATTGAGTTTCGGTCAGTCGGTTGCTTTCCTCAGTGACATAGTATATAAGCTTTCTGTTGGTTCTTTTCTTCAATACCCCCAAAAAGAAACGCATCCCATTTCAAAGAAAACGGCTGATGACGCAAAAACGCCAATATACGCCCAGCTAGCACGTTCTTTGTGAACAGCAACCAACGGTCTTAATCTCGTCCGTGTAAGTTTAACTTATTCTTCGGCACATGATTATCTGTTTGTTCAAATCACAGACTCATCACCGTGCCCTCTCTACAACCCTTGGACGCAGTCGCCATTTGTTTCAAACACCGTTTGGGAAAGACACTAAATATGGCTTTGGCAAAAAACACACCTGCGGTCGAAGTCAACGAAGATTTTACGGATCTCCATCGAACAAATATCAGTCTGCCTCTAATTTGTCTATTTCAGTCCCCCCCCCCTTCCCTCCGCGTCTCCCCTGCACCCCACCTTGTTCGCCTTCAGCGAAACTTGTCTGTCAAAACCACCCCATTATTCAGTCCGTGAGCAGTTCTCTTGCATGAAGGCGAGTGAGATGTAGACGGCTAATGTAGGCGGGAGAGTCCATTATTTACTGCCGGGACTGTCTCAGGTGATCTGCTTGATATAATTATGTGTAGATTGAGTACCATATTATAAATCATCTGAGGCCTTGTCAAAGCCAGAAGTGTTACAGTTCGTCATGTTACGGCTGCATTAGTCTACCAACCACGAGGCGTTAAGCAGTAATCAGTTATTCATTTCATGCAAACTGATTGTCTTTATAGATTTGCAGGGTGTTTTGGAAACAATTGACATTTGTGATTTAATGAATGCATACCTCGAGGATGCTTTTGATTTTGTAAATTACTTATAAATTACTATGAAAGCCACTAAAGCTCGGCTTTATTTAAGCGAGAAATGATTTTCCTTCTTCCATCTATGGATCTCTTGCAATCATTTACGATTGCATGGTTAAGGCATATCGCTTTAGCTACTACATTAAATCAATAAATCGATGTTTCCGTTTGTATGTTGACGTACTCTAAATTTGGGTCATTCACATTCACATTGCTGAGGTGGCGGAATTGCTGAGGTCGAGGTCAAGGTCACCGTGCACTCTTGTCTCGTGAGGGGGATGACTGAACGATAATTGGTTGGGACAGTGCTCTTGAAATGAGTCGTTCAAATGGCATGATCGTTATTTCCTGGAGAATCCGTGGACAGCGTCCGGTCATCTGACACCAGCAATCGTTTGCCGTTAAGAGTTGAATTCGAATCAGCTTCATGGAGTAAAGCTCTGTGGCTATCGGTGGGTATACAACTTCCAGAAAGAGTTCTTTATCTGCAAATCAAACGCAAGATGATGTCTGTACTGTAGCAGTTCCCACAAAATAGGGGCTGATTGATATTCACATCTCGGAAAAGTAATCGGTTTTAGGTCTCTATTTCTTTTTAACTTGATTCGTATTTTACGCTGTACTCAAATATATTTCACTTATACGACGGCTGTCAGCATTATGGTGAGAGGAAATAGTACGGACACTGCATGTGAAAACCCACGACCATCCGCACGTTGCTGGTAGACCTTCCCACGTACGGCCAGACAAGAAGCTAATCTGGGCCTGACTTGATCCCACAGCGACCGCACTGGTGGATACTAGTTCCTTAAACGGGAGACAAAAACTGTGTATTACATTCTTCATATGGATAAAGGACCCCTTGCAACTATATGGGAAATCGACATCCGGTGGTGCAGGTGTGAGGTGGAGTTTTTTTCATGCCAAAAAGAGAGAAAACCTACTTGAATCTGATGCATAATTACTATGCAACGTATCTCTGAAAAACTAGACGTGTAGTGTGATTCATACTTTTGGTTTTATCAGAAGGCATAGGTAAGGTAAAAAGCAGATTTCGCTATTTTAAGGCGTTTTGCAGAGGAAATTCCCATCGTAATAAACATATGATTACGTTAACCAAAATCATTTGTGCGTATTTGATGTCAAGCTGGAGAGTTCTAGAGTATTGCGAAGTATTATGTCGGTTCACGCAATCATATTTTTGTAAATCGAAAAATATACAATATTGTCTAGAGCCATTGGAACTGCATATTTACCATGATATTTCACGACTGTTAGATTGTTGTTCCCAATAGTTCAGCGGTAATTCGCACGGCTATGACTCTAGATTGCAATACAGCTCAGCAGTTCGAGCCCAAAATGTGTGTACATTTTTTCGGTAGCTTGATATAGGGAAAAATGATTACACCAGGAAAGAGACGGGTCTTATTTGTTTACATTTTGCAAAGGTACACATTAGATATGTTTCCAACTATAGTGAACATGTAGATTACATACAGCCAATGAAAGCTCATTGCAGTCTTTATGGCGTCAAATAAACAAATCAATGCAGTCAAAAATATGTAAGTGATGACCACGTTATTAGACCGTTTCAACGTGCAACACGTTGGGTGTTACCGTATCAAATAGTTACATGTGAAGAAAGGTAACCACCTGGGTTTATCAGTTCACCTTAATAAATGTCGGGCAAAGTCGCAGACAAAACTTAGTTTAAATCCAACTTCTTAGTGATTTGACTAGAAGAGACTTAAGAGAACAAAGTATCGTGTTTAAAACACAGGATGGACCCTACTGCATGTCCAGTAGTGTATTGTTAGCCTGTTGCAAGTCAAGACCTGTTATATAATAACTTCAACCGCCTACCGGAGGAAGTACTTACCTCATTCTGCAGCAGATCTTTCACTGTGAGCAGGTTGGCAATCGGTCTGAGCTACAAGGGGACGATTTGCGATCTAGTTGCAAGGGGTCGTTTCGGCTGATTACTTAGAAACGTTGTATTTACATTTCTTTGTACGCCATCTGCGACTAACATTGCTGAAAAACTTACAATAATTGCCAACAGTTAAAGCATTGTAACCCTTGGCTGTCGAACACCATTTACCACATTTTAGTTCAATTTGTGTAGATCTTTGACAGAAAGACAGCTGAAACTTTACTCGGCCTCGAACTTAAAAATTAGAACTGAGCTATATTACACTGAACTGGCGCCGATCTCTGCTTTGTTATATCATACAGGAATACAAATAACCATGTTCGCCAGCAACCTGTGAATGGTCATGAGTTTCGACAGGGGTCTGCCCGTTTTCCTCCCACCATAACGCTGACCGCCATCGTATCAGGGAAATATTCTCAAGCATGGCGTAATACACCAATAAAATAAATAAATAACAAATTGCCATGTGCTTTTCTTCATCTTACGTAAAATCCACTTCTCGCATGCGTACTGGGGCACCGGTCCGTCTGTGTTATCGAAGCGTTACGTTTGATGTATATTGATTCTTAAATCCGTCCTCGCAAGCAATCAGTTGACACCAATTCCTCTGAACACTGTCAATAGGATCACTCTAAGCTAAACGCCTTAGGTATTTACATGCAGTGACAAGTGTCATCCGGTTGTCACTTCTTCTTAGGTGCCATGGAAACAGTTGCTAATACACTTGGTTTGATTTGCCACAGACTGCAAGTGAGAAATCTATCGCTTACTGACTTCTGGATAATTTGGTGTGACTGTTTATTTATTGATTTGTTTTATTGTTGTTTTACGCCGGACGCAAAGACACTTCTATATCAGCTGTCAATTTCATGAGCTTCAGAAATGTGGCAAAACCAGGTGAAAACGCGCAATTTTCTTGACCAAGGTCATCGCGTTATCTCGCGATATCGAGCCGATAGACCTGAGTTCTACATATAACCAAAATAACATACCACAGAACACAGATTCATCAGCCGTCAAGCCGCCGGCGCAGACGCGTCTTCCTGTTTCCGTATGTTCTTGGGAAAATCGAAGTGGTAGAAATCTTTGGCCAGTTGTTGTGCGCATGTCACAAAAATGAACGTCAATAAGAAGTCACTGAAGTCATGTGGATTATTGTAATCGTAGCGGGGGCGTGTCCGAATGGCTCGCGTGCTACAGCACAGTGACTTAGGCGCCTCTCCCTAATAAGGCCCATTTGAGTTCTTCTCCAGCTCTGTCTGGCTTCCTCTCCAGTCATGCGCGGGAGGGTCTGTCTGCGACGTGCTGAGGGTCGTGGGATTTCCTGGGCTCTGTTCGATTTCTTCATAGCATAATGCTGGCCACTGTCAATAAGTCAAATATTCTTCAGTACGGTGTAAAACGCCAATAAATAAGTATTCGAAAGAATTTTACACTTCCGCTACCAGACTGCCATATGGTCAGTAGGTCTTACACCCCTCTAAATTTGTCATAAGTGACAATGTTAATGTTCAGTGCAGTAACTCAAACATACATACATAAATTAGTTTACATGGCGATTCCATTCCAGGGAATGATTTGCGCCAAGGCAGTAAGATGTGTTTCAGGGATTCACACTGAACTATAATTACTACAATGCCGTGACTTTAAATCTGTGGATCCTACATAAATAATTTCCCACGGCTTTAAAAACTAAACTTGCATTTTTTGTGGACAAAGCACGGCTCTCAGAGTTCGGTTAACGAGTCTAGCGTCCACAGAACCGGAAAACAATATTGGTCTTTGCAAAGTTTCCACCGGGCTCTGTCCGGTTTCCTTCCACCATAATGTGGCCGCCGACGTATAAGTGAAATATTCTTGAGTACGACATAAAACACTAATCAAATAAATAAAATAAACTTTTGCAAAGTGTACCGGGGACACACGAGTAAAACATGATGAATGGTCTCCTCGGCGTAGCGATCATCACACAAATCTGAATCCGGAACACACGAGTAAAACATGATGAATGGTCTCCTCGGCGTAGCGATCATCACACAAATCTGAATCCGGAACACACGAGTAAAACATGATGAATGGTCTCCTCGGCGTAGCAAACATTACACAGATCTTAATCGTTTATCCTGAACCTTTTTAATTTTGCGCGAAACATTCAGTGGCCAATATTCATTGGCTCATACACTGTCCAACCAGTAAGAAAGCAGCCATAAAAAGTTGGACACATGCTGACCGTTGACTTTCTAATGCCAGAAGCTGAGAGGGGTACAATGGCTGATATACTGATACAGGAAACCGGTGTCTGTGGTGTGAACCACTGCCCTTTGAAAAGTTGCTGGCAGTTTTCTCAGGTGTTACATTCGGACTTGCTCACTGTATGTTGGTGGAAGAGAAGTGGTCTACAAGGCAATCAAGACTGCGTAAACAGGAACAAGGACTCGTGTGGAGCGTTCACTGTCGCTAAGATATTATGAAAAGTAGCAAGGAGCGGAAGAATTTGGAAATCCCATATCTAGAGAAGGGAATGAATAGAACATTCAAGCACCTCACTGTTAGAAATCGCAGATTTTATTGACCGAGTCGCATCCTTTCCGCCTACCCGATCACGATTACATATCGATTATGCCAAAAACACTTAACCTGAATATGCAAGATAAAAATTTAACGACATCCAGGGAAGAACAAAATAAATGACGTCAAAAACATAATTGGAAGTGAAGTCATTAGCCTTTCAAATTTCCTTTTCGGTGTATTTTAGAATTGTTCATTCTTAATAGTTTACCCGTTATCTATGTATTTATTCCGTCAATGTGCAAGCAATGGCGATGTTTAAAAGATACATAACCACGGAGAGTTCGTGGGAAGCAAACCCCTCTGATAAAATACAGGAATAATTTGTACCAATCAGCACTAACTAGGAAGTACAGTTATTTTACAAGTCACACAACTGCAGATTGAATGATAACACTCCATAAATCAACATTATTGCTCCAAACGGCAAACTGAATTAGTCTTTGAAGTTATTATATATTATTTGTTTGCCACACTTAGTTCAAAGGCATTCCCGGTAGATCCTCTCTCAGTAAGTAAATAAATTTATACAAATTAGTGCGCTGTTTTTCGGATATAGTATTATCATAATAATGGCCCAATTCACCAACGACCAATAGAAACAAGCAATAAGCGTAACGTTCTTGAGAACATAGATTAATTGCTCAGATTACTTAGATTAATACAAAACCACGTTCTCATAAAATACCCTCTGTGGCGTCCATTTTTGTGTACTTGTATAAAAAGAATATCTATTAATGAACATATTGATCAACGGCAATCTGATTGCTGCTTACTTACTGACAACAATTCTTTCAGCTTCCACGCGGTCTTGTGCATGTTGTATATATTCATGCGGTTAGAACGTTTTGTGTATCTGCGCCATATACTGCTGTTGATATGACGTTCCTTGCAAAAATCACGGGTCTCCCGAGGACGGTCCGTGCAGGGACGTGATCACAGGTTAATCACAGGACCTTATGGCTGCTTTATATACGACATCTGTCACTTTGTAGACCAAAGCAGTGAATAGGCTGTTGTATTTTGGCCTTAATTATCTAACTATTCATGGTATAACTTTGCAAAACCGCTATTATAGCTCCAGAGAAATAAAATAGGTCATTTTAAAATCATTGCTAAAACATATCCATCAGCAGATTACAAATCAAATTGGATTTGCAAATTTTGCGATCAGAGTCCAAATTTTGGAGTGTCCCCGCACGTTGATCACCTCGAGTGGAATGGGCTTTTTCCCGCATCGATTTGGCTAGGCCTTGCCTTACGAGCCGTACAGACACGTCTCTGTACATGATGCTCCTCGAAACAAGACTACAGCATAGAAAGCCTCTTGTTTAGTTTACCTGAGTTAAGGTTTTATTCTAACTGCTCATGTGAGTGAAAAGAAGTACGAACCTATACGACTCCTTACGCCGAGAGCAGAATTAACAACAAAAATTCCAGTGATGTTAAATGCCATATACTAGACGCTAAAGACTGTTTATAAGTTAAGGATGTGACAGACAGGACAACACCTCAGGACCAGTTAACCATGGCTGACTTAGTAGGTTTCTACCCCTTAGCAAATAAACTTGCAAATGGTTCTTGGTAGCTGCCAGATTTGATGGGTGACTCTCTTAAGCTTTATTACCGCATTAACTGACGAGTGATATCGTGTAGCAAAAGATCAATCAAAAAGAATCTTGTCGTGAGTGAAAACAGCATAAAAACTATGTCTGAAAATACGTTCACTGATTTCTTTGTTTAATTTTTTTGCCCACCAAATTAAACGCAGTCAAATGTTTTTAGTGTATGTATGCAGGACTTTATAGGCCATATTGAACAAGCGTAAGGACAATGACGTCACGTTCTCCCTTCAGCTGCTAAACACCCTCAGATTTGTTGTATATTTACTTTCTACCTGAATATACATGTAGTATTGCATCTGAATCTGTATTTATTGTGGAAATATGACAATCAGAGGCTGTTAAGTAGCTAAATGGAGTGTGTGATTGTCATCGTTCATCAGTGTGCTTAGTATGGTCTGTAAAATCCACCATAAAATCAAAACAGTTTTTTATGCTCTTTTCATTCACCACAACTTCATTTTTGAGTTGTCTTTGACTTCAAGTTCTCTTCACTGGAAGAGGACAGATCCATTTCTGTTGTTTCTACTTTCAGTGTCAGTGTTTTTGTTCCCGGAAAGGGGGTGCTGGCGAACCGCTTACGGTGTTAGCCCTCCATAGCAAGGAAACACGAGGCGTGGGTTCAAACCCGGTCTTGAACAAGGAATTCGGCCTTTGTGTTGCCTTGGTGATAATAGGCCGATGGCGCAGTCTAACTCTCCTGAAAGGACACAAGTCTTCCACAACTATGGTGTACATATACGTTCATTTCTCGTGGTAAAATTCACTGGTAATTTCCCAAACGTAAGACATTTTCCTCACTCACTGCGAATTTCTCCACAGCATGAAACAACAATTAATCAGTGAAATCAACCGTCTTTCTGTTCTGCGAGAACAATTATCCCTATTTCTCGACTAGACTCGTACCTTGTGACAGGTCAGCCATGTTATCATTGTTTGCATGTCGCGTCCATGCTCCGTTCCTTAGAGCGATCACGGGTCTGCCGAGGACGATCTGAGTGGGAACGTGATAGCCAAGTTTTATAACCCGACATTATGGTATTATGATGCCCTTCATCCCTGAATCTGGAGACCTAATCAGTGTTTGGCCCATCTGCTGCAGTCGTATACCCATTCACTAGACAGCTACTATCGATCGTGCTTTGGGGAAAAGACCTACGAAGTTTCAGCTTTATTCTGTTCACCAACTAACACATTATAAGTACAGAGAATCGTTCTCTGTCGTTCAGATCCTGCTTCAGTTCGTGTATACTCGAGTCACGTGCTTAATCCATTCTCGTTCTTTTTTCTGTTTCTGTTCATTTTTCATTCAATTCCTTTTTTTTCCTCGGACATGTTTCGATGCGTGATTTAAGAGAATGGCCTCTACTAGAGATCACAGATAACCCCGAGTGGACTAATCACAGCGGTTATCGTCCCTTTGCCAGGAGGCATACCCCGAGGTCAGCCGTGTCTCTTGACAGACTTAATATTGGCTTCCTCAAAGCTGACAATGGAGCTATTTGCAACCTGATTCCTGACCGCCTTCACCCCGGCTCGCCCCCTATTCTCAAATGGGCTTTTTCATATTTTTCAGCCGTGAAATCATTTCCCAGGTCGATTGAGACCCTCGCTAGTTTGTACTTCTTGAAGTTTTACCTTTGAAACAGTCTTATAAGCTTACATGCAAATATGTTTAATGTGTATTGCAGTTGTAAAGTTCGAAGTTGTTTTTTAAAGTCCCTGGGGGAAGGCGTGGGGGTTGCAGCTGTTTACATTCTTCATATGAAACCTTCAAACCTTCGGGTTTTTCCTATTCCAAACTGACCACCACCGTATAAGCGAAAAATTCTTGAGTGCCTTCTCTTCTCCTAGCCTTGCGTCCTTAATTTTCCATACACACTATATATCTTCATCGTATTTGTCACATCCTCACCAATCTCCTCATTTAGCAGGTATAATGACAACTTAACTACGACTAAACATTGACTGCTGATTGTTTACCTATAGTGTACAGGAAGCCCGTGTTTCTGGGGTAAGCCATTTACCTTTGACAAGTTACTGGCAGTTTTCTCAGCTTTGACGTTCGGATTTGTTCGCTGTATGTTGGTTGATGACAAGTGGTCTACAAGTCAAGTAGGACTTCGTAGACAGAAACGAGGACTCAGAGCAACGTTCTTCACAACTTAGATTAGCTAATACAAAAGCACGTACTCATAAAATACATCTTTTGGGCTCCATTTGTAGTATACCTGGACAAAGAGAAGTTTCATTAAAGAACATCTTTATCGGCGGCAGTCTAATTGCTGCTTATATTTTGAAAACCATTCTTTGAACAGCCACGCGGTCTTGTACATTTTGTGAATATTCGGGCGGTTTTAGCATTTTGTATGTATCTGCGTCACACAGTTGTGGTTGATATGACATTCCTTGGGGAAATCACGGTTGGTGCCGGAACGTGATGGCTAAAGATAATCATAGGACCTTAATGTCAGACATCCGTCACTTTGTAGACCCAATCAGTGATTGGCCTGTTGTATTTTGTTTTCTAATTGCCTGCCTATTCATGCTAGATCTTGGCAAAAGCGCTTTTGTAGTTCTAGAGAAATAAAATACACCATTTTAACTCAATGCTAAAGCACATCCATCCATCAGCAATCCCATTTGCAGACCTCCTGCACGTCGATCAGCGTGATTGGAGTGGGTCCTTTCACGCATTGATTTGTTTAGGCCGTTTTACGATAAACGCCATGCAATAGAGGAAGTTCAGACATGTCCTTGTGGTCTATGCAGGAGAAATGTAAAAGACCACAGCGAAAAAAGTAAAAACCGGAGCAGCAACGACAAATAGTTTGCAAATGATCACACTTTATGGGTCAAATCTGGCCTTTTGTCAGTTTACCTCTGCAGTTAGGGCTTTATTCTAACTGTTCATGAAAGTATTTAAGAAGTAACCACTTACACGTCCCCTAACACCATGGCTTAAGCAGAATTAGGTACGAAAAATCCAGTAATGTTAAATGCAATATGCCGGACTTTAAACTCTGTTTAACCGTTAAGGATGGGAGGGACAGATCAAGGACAACACCAGAGGATCAGTTAATAATGGCTGAATTAGAAAGTTTCTATCCCTTATCACAGAAACTTGCAGAAGGTTCTTGGCATCTGCCAGATTTCATAATGACTCTCTTAAACCTTATTACCGCATTAACTGTCGAGTGATGTCTTAAATTGAAAGACAAATAAAAAATGATCTTGTGAAGAGTGAAAAGATCTTCACTTCTTTTTTGAAGATTTTTTCGATTAAATTAAACGGAGTCAGTTGTTCTTTATTGTATAAATTGAGGATTTTATAGGCCATATTGAACAAGCTTAAGAACAATGACGTTACTTTCATTTGACTGCGATTAATTTGGTAGAAAAATCTAAAAAATCTCAATGAAAGTATTTTCGGATAGACTTTGATATGCTCTTTTCACTCACCACCACTTCATTTTTGAGCGGCTTTTCACTTAAAGCTCTCTTCACTACATGAGAACAGATCCGTGTCTATCGCTTTGACTTGGTTTATTCGTAAGTCGTTTTTATTTTCTGATCAAATGCACCGTTCTTGTTCTGCAGAAAGGGGCGGGGCTGCCTGGTTGAGGTGTTTGCCCTCCGTCGCCAGGAACCTCGGAGTGTTGGTTCAAACCCGGCCTCGAGCAGGGAATTCCTCCATTTTGTTGCCTACATAACAATAAGCGGTCAAAGATCTTTGATGTGGCCGATTGTTCCGTCTTACTTTCACACAATCACACAAATCTTCCACAGCTATGGTGTTTATGTATTTTCGTTACACGTGGCCAAATTTGCCAAAGATAATTGGTTTTGATGAGACACTGAGAATCGTTCCACAGCTTAGAAAATAGCCTATCAACCTCTTGTGAGAACAATTACCCCTATTTCCCGACTTGACTCGTACCTTGTGACAGGTCAGCCATGTTATCATTGTTTACATGAGTAATGTTCCATTCCGCAGAACAATCACGGGTCTGCCGAGGATGGTCTGAGTGGGAACGTGGTTTATAACCCCACCTTATGGTATTATGGTGCCCTTCATCCCTGAATCTGGAGACCCAATCAGTGTTTGGCCCATCTGCTGCAGTCGTATACCCATTCACTGGACAGCTACTATCGATCGTGCTTTGAGGAAAAGACCCACGAAGTTTCAGCTTTATTCTGTTCACCGACTAACACCTTATAAGTACAGAGAATCGTTCTCTGTCGTTCAGATCCTGCTTCAGTTCGTGTATACTCGAGTCACGTGCTTAATCCATCCTCGTTCTTTTTCTGTTTGTGTTCATTTTATATTCAATTCCTTTTTTTTCCTCGGAAATGCGTCGATGCGTGACTTAAGAGAATGGCCTCTACTAGAGATCACAGTTAACCCCGAGTGGACTGATCAGAGTTGTTATCGTGCTTCTGCCAGGAGGCATAACCCGACGGTCGGCCGTGTCTCTTGACAAGCTTAATACTGGCTTTCTCAGAATCGCCAATCGTGTTATTTGAAACCTGATTCCTGACCGCCTTCACCTCTGGGGTGTCACCTATTCCCAAAACGGGCTTTATGATATTTTCATCTGCAAATTCATTTCTCAGATTGATTGAGACCCTCACTAGCTCGTTCTTAAGTCTGTAGCGTAAAAAAATACGTATATTTTGTCGCTATTTATTTATTTATTCATTCATTCATTCATTTATTGGGTATTTTATGCCGTACTCAAGAATACTTCACTTATGCCAAGGACGACGGCAACCAGAATTATGATGGGAGGAAAAAGGGTAGATCCCAGGAGAAACGCAAAACCATCCACAGGTTGCTTGCAGACTTTCCCACGTACGGATTGAGAGGAAGCCAGCATGAGCAAGGTTTGAACTCACATTGGTTAAAAGCACCTGGGTCATTACGTTGCGCTTACGCGCGAACCACCTCAGCCACAGAGGCCCCTTTTCACCTATAAAGCAGTCTTGTAAGCTTACTCGCAATCGCGTTTAATGTGTAAGGTGTAAAGCAGTAGTTTGTTTTGTAAAGTGCCTGCCTTTCAGAGAGGCGTATTACCAGTTTTTTTTTACATTCTTCCAATTAAAATTCAACCACAACTGATGCCACGCTCTATTGCTTGGTGAGCCTTGGTGCCAAAAAATGATGCTAAGACTCGTGTGACCATTTGCACAGTTCAACGCTCTTTGAGGTCCCCATGCCTTCCACCAACATCTTGTGCCTTTGTGTTAGACACGCGTCGAGATGTTCGTCAATAAATTGCCAACGGTCAGTGGTTTACTCCGGTCGCTCAGGTTTCCTCTACCTCCAAGCTGACCACCACCATATTAGTGAAAAGCTTTTCAGGATGGCCCTAATCAACTGTGAGAAAAGTAAATAAATACCATTCATGTACCATGGAACCTTATGTACGCAACCTTATGTACGCTCATCCCAGAATTACCACCGACATCACCCCTTCTTTTCTCTCAGCCTCGCGTCCTTAACTCTCCCCACACACTATATAGCTCCGTTGTATTTGTCAGATCTTGACAAATAAATTTTCCGTTTAATGATGATTGTTTCGAGAGCTGAACATCCCTAACATCTATATCTATCATCGTGTTGTCATCAGAAGGACCTCACCTACCCTTATTTGTGTTCGTCCTCAAATGCAGTAATGAGTTTTCGAGTTCTCAATTAGTAGGTGAATTAACCGACCTTTTGGGTAATATCGAATCCTTTTCCCCCGGGAATCCTACACAAATATTTACCGGGGGTGAGATAATATGTATTGGCATCCAAGCACCAATAAATCAACCTATTGCTGAGCAAATAACGCCACACCTGAGGTCGCGTTACAGAGTGCGCCGTCCCCGGCTCACAGGGTCAAAAGGAAAGACTCCCACTAAGGTGAGATTACACCGAGTTAAAGGACCATTAAAAACTATATCTGAAAATACCTTCACTGATTTTTTCCAGACTGTTTTCAGCCAAATTAAATCCAGTGAAACGTTTTGATTGTATGGTGGGATTTAGTGGATCATACTGAACATTGAATAACCATGAAATCGTAACTCTCCGTGTCGTTGTTGTCTATATCTGCAAGCTTCTCGGTGTGCTCATGCTTTCTTGCCACACTTGGGGTTCTGAGCTTCGTGTTTTCTGAGTTGTACAGTCTCGGTTATGGATCTTTATCTGTCTGACTCAATAAGTAGGCATAATGATTGTGGGGAACTGGGGAGGGGGGGGATCTCGGAGTCTAATGGAACTCAGTCATTCTGCCTGAACCCCACACTCCTCACAGTATGGCTATTATATTGCCAAAATGGCGTTAAGCCACAATCATTCATTGCGATTCCGAGAATTTCAGTTAGACAAAATGTGATCTTTGTGACCTTATGCGATCCTTTGTTTGATTTTCTGGTCGCAGGTTACAGTTATTACCTACCCCCGGTTCAGATATTTTTAGTATATTACTAGCCAGCTCCGGTTTAAAGGTTTTCCCCAATTATTGGCTAGCTCCGTTTTACACGCTCTTACCAGTTATTGGCTAACTGAAGTTGAACCATTTTAGGCAGTATTTCGAAAGCTCAAGTTGAAGGTTCTAACCAATTATTGGCCAGCTGAAATTAGATCGTTTTAAGGCAATTTTGGACAGCTCCAGTTTAAACTTTTAAGACAATTTTTGGACAGCCCATATGGAAACGTTTAAACCAATTAGTAGCTAGCTCAACTGGAAACGTTTAATCCATTAATTAGTCATCCGAAGTTAAAACCTGTTCACCAATGACTAGTTAAGGATGAAACTTTTGACTAATTATTGGCCATCTGTAGTCAAAACGTGTCTAACAATTAATGGCCAGTTCAAATTGAAACTGTCAGCGTCATTGGCCAGCTAAGGTACAGAGCGTTACTTAGGTCTATATTTTTCAAGGATACTCCTTTTCACAAAATACACGATACCTTTCTCTGTTCCTTTCTCATCTCTCCAATAATTAGCACTGTGAGAGCTTCAAGTTTTTGGAACATGCATTGCTATAATTTCTGTCTTCACCCCTGGGAAATTGGTTAGATTGCATCTCAGACCACTTTATCCTGGATTGCTTAACTTCCTTACTCCAATCTTCCGGCTCTTCTTACAGAAAAGTCTGGCCTCCCAGTAAGCTTACAATCTAGGCGTTAAAACCGACATTCGCCTTCCGACCATAAACCATATTGGGCGTTCCGTGTCAATAATCGCAGGACTGGTTTCCAAAACGAAAATTAAAGCAAACCACCAGAGAACTAAGAAAGTATATAAAGTAAAACTTTCACGATGGATTCATGCAAACAAAAGCTGTCAACAGTCAGTCCGCTTATAAGACAGGCTGTCATACATTCTGGTCTGTGATAAATGTATCAGGGATGTCCCTGATTGGATGATAATGTTTTATATGACATATTATCCCTCTCTCACATTTTCTTCTTACTCTCTTTTTATTTGAACATGTTCAATATTTCAGCTTTTACTCCTGTTCATGTAGTACCAATGCTGTACTATTCTATAGATCGCACATGCTGTGGGATTGTCTATGAGAAATTGTGAGCTCGAGAGAAGAGGTGTTCAACGAGTACGGAGCATGCATGCACTTTATGTTTTATCATACCGAAAGAAAGCTGAAGAAAAAGGAAAAGATATGACCTGCTCTGCTGAAACTTTAAATTGCCGGTTTTCTACGCCATTGCTAACTGAGAAAGCCTTCGGTCGACTGTTTACTTAATCAGGATGTGGATCTTAGAGAGCAGAGCAAGGAAGATAAACTTTCGGAATATGCGCACACGATCGATGGCCATTAGAGCGTGGTCGTTGTACATTGCCTCATGACCGTTGTACATCATGTTTTGCGGAATATCATGTGGTCGTGTAGCGACCAATGGAAATAAAGTATTGCCTTGCGAATTACAATAAAACATGTTATCTATTGTGCGCCTTTAGGCAGGCTTCTTAACATGGTGTGCAGGGCAGAGCGTTCTGCTTTCCATTACGAAGGACGGTAAGCGTTTCTTTTCTCTCAGTTATAGTCACGCAGACTGATAATGCTGTGAAAACATTTTCTACCTTTACAAACACCATTAAGGTGAAAGATTCTGCTGAGTAATGCTGCATATATAGCGCTGGCGAAATGCCCCTGTTAAGGCCTTTAAACCTGTACCTTCGTAACAGTTAACGTATACGTACGTGGATAGCCTTGGCGTTTTGGTACATAAAAGAAACGCAAGTACCGTTCGAAGAATAGGCTTTTGTGTCTCTAATATTCAGAGATATGATACAGCATTACGTATACAGAACCCTTTAATTACACATGGACCATGTATGAGTGGTGGATCTTACTCTCTTTTCAATGGTTTCTCATGGTACTTTACCATTACTCGGCTCCCTAGAACAATTTTTGGTCCCCTGGAATGAGGACATATTCCAGTCTCTAGTGTGGAATAACCCATGTGCAGAACGATACGATCTAGCCGGAAATACGAGGGTAGAGCGTAAAGACTGGTTGTGGTTATCGTTGAAAGATTATCCATCTAATTGCGCACGTGCATATATTCTGGTTCTAAACATCGAAGTGCGCATGTGCATGTTTTCCGATTCTAACCATCGAAGAGTTCATGTAAGCGATGTACGATTTTGATATACACTATACTGAATTTAATCTTTATTAGAATTGGACTGTTGTATCACTCCAGCTTTTACCCCCAGCCTTGATTTATTCAGTAGCATTCCCTACCTCAAAGCACTGGAAATGACCTGATTTGTCAAGAAACATTGCACAAAATCTATGTGCTTTTTTTAGGAAACAAAGTTGACAGCATCCAGTGAGGGTCTATAGTATGCAAACGGTTGGCGACTTCTGTAATTTGAGCCAAAGCTGTGTGGTCTGTTCCTCATTAAAGTCGGTGTAATAAGGCTTTGTGCACAAACTCTTAACGCAGTGCTCCTGTATTACAAGGGAATGATTGTCGATTCTTCTAGGACCCGAGTCGCCAGAGCGCCGGAAATTTATCCCGTTGTGTCTAGTAACTGTTTAAGTAACAGTTTAAGTACTCCTGCGTTTTCTGTAGTGCCTGTTGTCTGAACTTTTTCGCGATTTATATCAGGCATGTTTTTAAGTGTATGCAAGTCTTCCGCAGTACACTCTCTCATGTACTCTATCTTGCCAATTCTTTCGAATGAATTTAAATTGGGCTGTATTTTTCTGACATTTAATTTTCAGTTGTTGTTCAATCTGCTTCCTGATCCGTATCATGTCGACAGGTAGTAATCAGTCACAGCCTGCAGGTCAGGAAGTTGCGAAACCAGAACGTTGAAGGGTTTCCTCTTTACTCTATTTCAGTGGGTTAATAAGTACAGGTATGGCATACACAATGACTAGCTTCTAATCTTCATCTTTCCTGCAGCCAGTGTACTTTCGCACAAAACGTTTTATCGGTAACGCCAATACTGAACTTTATTACCAATGTCTGACTATAGAAGTTGTATGTTGTGTAGAGGAGCAGAGTTGTATTTTAAACAATTTACACAGATTTATGGTCTTCTCTCCATTACATTACAGTAAACAGATCCATTCATGTCATAATATCTATTACAAAAGGCCCAATTGGCAGGGGAATCCCATCTGTTTTCATTTTTTATCCAAAAGTGCTACTGATCCTTCGAAATATTGATCGATTTTTTTTTTGGAGTTCTGTCATTCGTTTTTCGGACCAATAATATTCTAAGCGAACTGAAAGAACCCTGGAAATGAACGTAATAGGTTTAGAAGCCCGAGTAATCGTAGCTGGTACGTTGGTACCAGGATCCAAGGAGACGGTCTAAACACTCCACGGACGTCTCTCTCGTCTTTTTGTGCCCGTATTAAGCAAAAATTCCATCATTACCCCAGATTTATAGTCGAGGAAGAGACAGATACAACGTTATCTCGGTAATGAGGGTTCGGACTATTTTATTGCCGCGAAAGAATACGATGCCTTATAGCGGATACGCTTATCGCGCGACCATGTAATAATGGGGCCTTGTCTACAAAGACGTTTTAGGCAGACTTATAGCTATGGGCCTTCTTGGTGGATTTCGAATCAGAGATATTTTATGGGTTTTATACAGTTCAACATCGGTACCTCCGTGGCCGACGGAGTTAGCGCGTTAGGGCTGCGTATTGACCCAGGAGTCTGTCACCATTACGATCGCTGTCAGTTTTCCTGCTGGCTTCCTCTCAGGTGGCAAGTGGGAAAGTCTGCCAGCAGCCTACGAATGGTCGTGGGTTTCCCTCGGGCTCTGCCCGGTTTCCTCTCACCATAATGCTGGCCGCCCTCGTATAAGTGAAATATTCTTGAGTACGACGTAAAACACCAACCACATCAATAAATAAATGAATTTAATATCATCATCATTGTCGTCATTATCGATACCTTACAGTGAAAACGCTTATTGTCTAACCATCTACAATGACTTTGCCAGGAGTACTGGTGGAGAGAATCATATGTAAGTCCACACGTACTTCGCAAATCAAATCAGAGAGTTTCTATATATTTACATAATTCTACATCATCTTCGTCATCGACATAATAACCAGATTTGAAAGCCTCCCCTCGAATATTCCATTCCATACATGCCGAACTGAATTGTTAGAGTAAAGCGTTTTAAGTGCAGTTAATGTAATTTTGCTGTGGATCAATATACTACATTAGCCAATCAGAGATATCTTTTCATTGCCGGCAACAATTTCCGGCCAATGAAAATGCTCAGTGTTGGCGAAGTCGATACGCATGCCCAGTGTCACATGCTAAAACACTGGATCTGGGTTTTTATGTGCAAAGGGTTGAGTATAGGCCTACAGTCGCCATCGCAGCTTTGTTAGCCCATGTGGTGCTCAATGAAGCCTAAAATCGAGGTTTTATTAATGCCTCAATATAGACGCCCAGTGTTTATGTAATCAAAACGAACATCGTCCTTCAGAGGAAAACCACATCAAATTACTAAAACGCGAATCGAGTTTGACGAAATAATTCACCGTTAACTTTGTGAATGCCCTGAACGATTTGATGTGCGCTAATTACGGGCAATGTTTTGCCAGACGTTTTATCCGATTACTACGAAGCTCTTTCTGGTTATTCGTTCTCAGAGAGTGTAGCTGTGTTAGAAGTGACAATTCAGGATCAAACGCCGAGAAAAAAGCTTAGAGAAAGAAATATGGCCCGTGTGCGCTGATGTTAGTGGTTAACGCTGTCAATTGCGAATTGGTATAGTTCAGTGTGACAGTTCCAGATGTATGTTTATTTACCAACCTAGTTTTTCACTTTTTTTACTTTGTGTGTAACATATTAGTTCACCAATGCATTTCTTCATTTTTTGTTCTTTTTCATTTCTTCATTTATTGATTTATTTATCTATCCTTGATTTGATTGATGTATTGATGTGAACCCGTAAACTTAGAGAGCAAAATAGTTTCTGACACCATGGCCTGCATACATTTTAAATCTTAGTCGCCATATATTTATAAGTGTTACCCTGCATACTATTTGCGTGTTCGTCTCTATACCTTTTAAGTGTTGACCTGCATACCGTTTGAGTGTTGGTCAGTGTACCATGTACGTGTTGGTTGACCTACAAAGCGTTTGTGTGTTGGTCTGTATACTTTTTAAGTGTTGGCCTGCATACAGTGTGCATGTTGGTCAATATACCATGTAAGTGCTGGGCTGCATACCGTTTGCGTGTTGCTCAGTATATCATGTAAGTGTTGGCGTGCATAGCATTTGCGTGTTAGTCAGTATACCATGTAAGTGTTGACCTGCAAAGCGTTTGCGTGTTAGTCAGTATATCATGTAAGGGGTCGGCTTGCTTACCGTTTACGGGTTGGTCTGGCATATCTTTCAATAGTTGGCGTGCAAAGGTTGTAAGTGTTGGATTGAATACCTTTTAAATGTTGGCCTGCATGTGCATTCATCTTAAGCGTTAGTCTGCGTACATTTTAAACGTTATGTGTTGGTCTGCAGAAAATTATCTGATGTTGACCTGCTTACCTGTCCTGTCTTTTGAAAATCTAGTGGCCTATTATGAGGTAACAGTTAAATCTCCCTCTCCGCCACAGTTCTCTACCTGCCCACACCTCTCCGACTCACGATTGATAACTCTGGGCAATACCGTGGGTGTTCTGATGAACTCAGAAATGTCAGGTGCTTTTAGTTTAACCGTGAAGCCTTGAATGGACGTATTATTACGTGAATCAGAAGTGACGTGGCGCACATCGGGGGATACGGCCATACGTCAAGTCCACGGTTCTGCTGAGAAGCCGAAAGGCCCTGAGTTGTAGTTGAGATCGATCCGGTTTACCCTCAGCTCCTATCAATTCATTTGTCGCTCAGCCAGCCAAAGAAGAAGTCAGTGGAGAAGTCATTTAACCAGCCATTCCTTCCTTCACCCATCCCTCCCTTCCTTCCTGGGCGGATTTATTCATTCATTCATTCAATCATTCATGAATTCTTTAATTTCTTCATTCACTCGATCATTCATTCATTCATCCAATAAATCATTTATTCATTCAGTCAGTCAGTCAGTCAGTCAGTTATTCAGGCAGTTCATCACTTAAAGGGTGAACCACTAGACAAGTCAGTCGCGAAGTCAATAAACGATTCCTTGGTTCCTTCGTTCTTCCTATCTTTCCTCTTCCTTCCCTCTTCCGCTCGTCCTTCAATTATTCATTCATTCATTCATTCACTTTTTCTTTCATTCATTCATTTATTCACTTTTTCTTTCATTCATTCATTTATTCATTCAATCACACATGTAACTCTCAGCATGCCAATAAACTTGACAGTAATCAACTATTCACCTATTTTGTCGATCTGCCAATCAACCAGTAAGAAGTCAGTCAATCTATCAACTTTCAAAACAAACCGTGCTATAGATATTTGTGAAAACGTTTTCTCAATTTAGGTGGTCGGGTCAACATCCTCCCATTGTCTCCGTGGTCGGATTTGGGAATAACCCTTTATAGAACTGGGGAAAAGGTACTCGCTATACATGGAAAGTTTGCTCCGTGTGAAATTCCAGATGGTTCACAAGGTGATTCGTGACTGAGATGCAGGTTTGGTTTTCTGACAAACGTTCAAACGAATCTGTCGGCTAACGGCTTGATGAACACCGCAGAAAATCACAACCTCCTCAGTTAGGTCCCTTGAGTTGTAGGAACGCTTGCGTTGGCGGACGAGCTAGAGCAGGTGACGTACGGAATGGTCCCGTGTGTATTAGGCACACTTCAGACTGTGGGTGACGGGAATTTGGTTCTCCTCGCACTGGTGAAAACTGCGATAAATTGGTAAATGGCTCATCCCGACGTTCGTCAGTACTAGTTGTCTTCTTAATTATACAGATTTGCGTCATTTGCGAAGTCGTAGAATAGAAGTTTGCTCAGGTCATTATATATAAATGCCTTGTGTTTCCCCAATCCTCTGACCAGTTTTCTTCGACCGGCCGAGGTGGTATAAGTGAAATATCCATCATTATGGCGTATGTACCTAGCCGTCGAAACAGACTTTCTTACACTCGTCATCAACCAAAACGGGGGTTCCAGGTCACAAACGACAAATAACACAAACCACCAAAGAGTTAAGAAAATATATAAAATGTGAAAATTAAGACGGATTTATGCAAAGAGAAGCAGTCAACAGTTTTCATTGATGATGAAAAGACGCAATGAATGTTCTAGGCGGCTGAATAACATCCGTTCCCTAATCAGTGTACCATTTCAGTATATATGGTGTCGATAATCAGATGTGTATCTCAGTTGCGCTTTTATTGCAACTGTTCCAATATGTTCGTATATAGCAATGATACTCAACGCAATGATCTTCCGGCCATAAGCCCCGGGTTAGCGGAATTAGACACAATCAAGAAGAAGAGCTCCAGAAATTCTGAACACTCTTTTCCTATTTACCAAAAAGAGAGGCGTACTCATTGTTACATTTAAGAAAGTTAGAATGAAGGCGTTTGATGGAATATCATGGAATGACGTTGATTGAAATCCTCACACCGCACACAAGACCTAACAAATGCTACAAGATGGGATATGTATAAGCCATATGCATGACCTTTCGGTGTAGGTGGCGTAAAAACGTGCACACTAAATTAGTAGAAGACAACAAGTCCTAACGAACGTTACAATGCGCCCTGTAACGACTCCTCGAAGTAGCTGTCACAAGATACCGGGCAATGTCCTTACCGATTAAGAAAATGAAACACCTTTAACCTGTCGACCACAGTCAGCTCTCTAGTTAGGTATTGTTTACCCGGGGCTATACCTTTGGATAAGGTAGCGGTTGAGTTTAGGACACAATTGTTTATGCAGGGCTATTACATTGTTTTGCTTGAAGGCTGGTATAGGGAGTCGACACTTTTATGATCAGTGAAGGTGAACATGTGCTGTCACTGATTCGTGTCTAACTCGCCACATTGGCGTCGATTCATTAAAAGAAAGGTGTCGCCATCCAACCACATTTTCATCAATCACCAGATATATCCATGGCCGCTTCTGCGGTTGTCAAAGAAAAGGGGCAATGTGTATCCACAGTGAGGTGACAATCTTTTCGTACACCTTTATGTCAGGTATGTTCAGTTATGAATAAAGTTCATGTGCCCGGTACTCCGAGATGTGAACCTGTGCGTGGATAAGTTCATGTGCCTGGTTCTCCGAGATTTGGACCTGTGTGGATAAGTTCATGTGCCCGGTACTCCGAGATGTGAGCCTTTGTGTAGATAAGTTCATGTGCCCGGTACTCCGAGATGTGAACTCGTGTGTGGATAAGTTCATGTGCCCGGTACTCCGAGATGTGAACTCGTGTGTGGATAAGTTCATGTGCCCGGTACTCCGAGATGTGAAACTGTGGGAAGAGAAAAGTCGGTGTGACGTGATTGGCGACACGCACTATCAATATGGCCCATAAAACCCACCATGCAATGAAAAGATTCTACTGCCTTAAATTTAGTGAAAACAAACCTCAAAAAAATCAGAGAAGGAATGATCGGTAACAGTTTTTAATGGTATTTTACTCAGCATAACTTCAATTCATAGGGTCGTTCCCTTCAAGGGAAACTAGTTGCTACCCGCGCTTTGCACGAATTGAAAAGGGAACATGAAAACAGAGGATTTCTTTCTTCTTATTTTATTAAACAAAAAATTTTCGCGTGGCCGAGAGGGCCGAAAGGCCGAGAGCAAAGGGGGACTCCCCTGGGAATTCCCGTGACGACACGGTGACGTTATCGGCAAACCCACATGACTATAGGGATTCCCCACGCGTGTTCAAACAAGTGTTTAAACTCTATGGTAATGAATAGGCCTATTGCTAAGCTATGACGTCATTTAGACTGTTTCCTCTACATGTATTCCACTGTACGATTCAAAGGTAAGGCGTTGATATTGCGTATGGCTAGCACTGCCCGTTGCAGACAGAAATCAATTACTTTATTTGTGACGACTGTCAGTCATTAGTTAACCCCAAACGAGTTAACCTCAGCATTTGAGTTTAGCTTTTAAAATGTTTAATTATATGATATTAATAATGAATTGAATATTTAAGACAAAACACATTTTTATGGAAATTCGCTAACTACTACACTAAAGTCAACATATGGTTACGGCGACAAGTATTCAGTACACATCAATGTGGAAGATAGGTCGTGCAAATCAAAAGGCAAGGTTATTGTTTTGAACATGAAAGAAGTGGAGCACCAAAAAGATATTTTCCACGGAGATCAAACTCATTGAAATACAAGTCCTGTGCAAGTTTTGATCAGGGCAATTCCAATCGAATGTTTGCTATGATTTCAGAATGCACGTGCTCGTCAAATCACGTGCTCGTCAATGCACGTTTTACCACTCAAAATCAGTAAGAAACTTTGTAAAATTCATAATGTGAGCTATTCTTATGTAATAAAAAAAAACTGATTTGTTTCCCAAATGTGGATTTTATTATAAAAAATCTCAGATATATCTGCCTTAATGTGACGCCACTGCGTCTAACACTGTTACTTTGACAAAAAAAATCACAACACATAATTCCTATATATATCTATACATGTCTTTTAGTTCTGTGTGAAAATGATATAAACAAAATAACATCATCAGATATTTAATTTTTTATGACCCTTCTGCTGTAGGTTTTACTTCGTGTTTTAATGGTTTTTAACCCTAAGCTGTAGCGGATGAGCATAATTCAACCTATTTTGAATGATACAGTCTGATAGTGCTCCATCGCCCAAGACGACACCTGGTCCCTATACCTATTCAATCGTGATCCGTTTTACTAAACCCTCATTCGTCAGGTACTGCGATGCTTTTCCAAGCGACAATAAATAATGCAAACGACCTAAAATATCACCAATGACTTAAATTCCACATTTTGCCAGATTCTGACAATTCTGTTGGACTAAAAAATGCCACTGAGGTTTGCTCCGAAGGTAGATGGGTTTTCTACTGGAAGAGTGTGAGATTCTGTACCAAAGGTAATATTTCATGCTATTTGTTTCCCTGTGAAACTGTATCTGTTGGGTGCGAAATTGTAGGGTTTTACCATAAGTGTGTGTAAAAAGACATCAGAAAACTCCATAAAAAGACAACCTACATTTATTTTAATTATTTTAGATGTTTTGGGCATTGTACAATGCAATCAAATGTTTTTTCATGAATGACGCAATGTGTTAATAAGGTGATAACCATTTTTTTAAATCACCTATTACTTTTGTTTGGTTGTTGAATTCAGTTCATTTATATTAGGAGGAAAACATCGAATATTCAAATTCTGGAGAATTTGCTTCCAAACTGCAAATAAAACAAGAATAATTCACCAAGGCTTTACTAGACTGAGATCTACATTTCAACATAGTTCATGAAGCGTGCCACAGAATTCCAGTTTTTTGACGGTATTTCAACCAGACAAAAAAGATCTAAAGAAGTGTCAGATCTACAGCAAACCGCCTGTAATTTCATGGAACTTTTCACCCACTAATCGCTTTCCTGTATTAAGATGATGAAACAATACATGAAATTATATGTGATTTACAGTTAATCACACATTCTTTTGTTACACCATCTAATCACCTTCTGTGCTGAGGTTTGTACAAGGTGATATGGTGGTAAAAAACATTGCAGAGTTTTAGGTGATATACGGTTGTTTCGGAAAAAGATTGTCACAAATAAAATGAAATAAATACACGTATATCGTGGATATTGTATATGTCTATAAATCACCATGGTTATCACTGGAACTCCAAAACAAGCCAGACAGCTTCTGATCTATTTTAGCCCCTGATTTATTTCGCAGAGACAACTCATCGCCCTAGACTCATAAGCTTAAGCCAAACCATTATCGACCAATGAAACCGGCGATTTAATACATCGGAAGCTCTCTCTAATCATCTGTTATGTTGGATACAAACTTGTAGATTACCTCCACAGAAAAATATTTGGGTGAGTTTCTGTTGTTTGCCAAGTACTGACATGCTAAATTGTGCACGCAAATCCTCTTTTATGATAAAACCTTAGGGGTTTATCTTGGATACTTCCATTTCAGTACACAGCGTGCGTCAAGCAATTTGATGTAATTTGATATAGTTACTATACTGAGGTTTGGAAACCACGTCTGCTTCTTTGGGGGTTGGTGGCATGTGTTGTGTGTTGTAAGGACAGTATTTTGTCTCGATTATCATGGTATATTGTGGTTTGGATATATACTGTTTATTTTCCGAACTGACGAATGGGCTGACACTTCTTTCCAGTAATCATAGTGAATTGAGGTTTGGACAGCGTGTCTGTTTTTGTCTTAACACATAGTAGTGTCGTTGGACATACTGCCTATTTCTTGTGTTGACAGCTTGTTCCATGTTTTGGAAAGACACGCGTTTTAGGGTGGCGCCCGGTGATGTGTAGACGGCGCACATATTCTTCGGTTCACAGAGACTAGTGCAGTTTGGACAGACTTTCTATTTTCCCCCGATGTTCTTGCCTATTTTGGGCTTGTTGCCATGTACTGTGGTTTGGATAGAGTGCTGATTTTCCGTTTGACAGAGTGTTCTATGATTTGGACAAAAAGCCTATTTTCCGGTCGAAACCCGGCCTGTGGCATTGATAGAACAGGCTGCTTATTTCCCAGTTTGCGTCATGTTTTCGAGACATATCGACACGTAATTTGAGGGTTGTACAAGGCAGGGAGCCATTTTCATAAAACTTCACAAATCTAATTTCTCTTGACTTTTTGTCATTGTCGTAAAAGTTTTGTAAAAGTTGTCCATGCCTTGTGGTTTGGATAAAACCGGACAGAATTAGATAGGATTGGAGTTTGGACGCGATATTTGATTCCATGAACCATGCAAATTCTTGATCAGTTGCACGCTCACACCAAAGCAATGGGCTCAGAACGAGCGTGATGCAGGTTGATGAGCTGGCCTCGTTATCTTACCTCTATCACCTTTCCCAAAGACACCTTGTCACCGGTTTAATTACGCCATCGACTGAGCTAAACAGCTACCGGTCACGCCAGTATATGTAAGCTGTTATGGAGATGCAACACAGTTGGCAGTCACCAGATGGCGAGTCGGAAGTTTGAGTAAACACCTCCATTTTCTATGACAATGAAATTCCAGACGTATAGGTCTATACCAGAAACAAAATTGACGTGAAATGCTAAATGTTCAGATCAAGTTAACGGGATTTTAAGTCTGCGACACACTCGTCTCTATACTTTCTTCTATATGTCTTCATACTTTTTCTTTCCGATTTTAACACTATCTGAAAGATAACATGTTTTTATCAATATTATGTCTGACGACAGCTGAGCAGCTGTGTGCATCACGCAGTCTCATCGATTTGATATCATGCTTTACTTGGGAGAAAATGATCCATTATGTAAAGCCACGTGTAATCAGTTACCTCAGAATTGCTGCTGAAAATTTGTTGAAACCGTAATTGTCGGAGGTTTTGTGAAAATTCAAAAATCCTATTTTTTTAAAAACTACGTAATAGTAATACTGTTTACCTTCTCTCTACCACGAAATGTCGAAAAGCCAACCAATGTTAAGTGCATACGGGCATTACAGTTGAAGACATATTTATTTAAGTTTTATGCACAATTTAAACAGTGCACTCAGAATTTATATCCTCAGAACAGTAACAATGCATCTCAAGCATTGCGTAACTTAGTAAACGTTGACAATACAAAGAAGTTCAAATGCGATGTTAAATGACCGGAAGTAGGGTGAAAAGATAGAACGATACGATAGAACCGATCTTATGTAACTGTCTGTGTATTTAATGACAGTGACTTATAACATGGACTAAAACTCGACTTTTATCTTCGCGTAGCACTCCTCAGGAGGCATGACCGTTCAAAAACCAAGCTTTATCCTGGCGATTAAGGTCCTCTCACCAGCTTAGCTCGCCGGGTCCATAAGCTATGCCCTGGTTTGGGTCCCCTGGTTTTTGCCAAAGTGCGAAAAAATAACATCTTTGATCTCTTGATGGGGTGAAGTAATTTTCCCACCGCCACAAATCTACGCGGAATAAATAATAACAGTCAAGAGAAAAAACTGGTACATTTTTATTATTTTAATTTTTCAGAGAGCTAAAGATAAATACACAGTGAAGAGAAGGAAGTTTACCCAGTCCTTTGTACTCAGCGTTGAGTGTTTCTGTGTCTTTCTGGATATACCACTGTCAGTATCAAATAGCTAGATCTTTGATAAACACGTCCTAGTTCACACCCACTCATTTCCCTTGTCGATCCCTTTAAGACTAAAGACGACTCTTGAGCGACCCTCTTCATTAAAGCGCCATTACACGGTGGGTTTATTCAAAGAGAGAACTCCATACCGAGCGAGCAATTACAGGAAAGGTTTCCTGGCAGAATACCGTTAAATGTCAACCACTCGGTAGTGTGGTAGTGGAGAGGCTCATCGAGAAATAGGCTTAACAGCATTTTGAGGCTTGCTGGTGGGACTAATAATGGCTTTGCAGAGAAAATTAGTCCCCGTGCGTATTGATTTTAGTACATGGTGTAATGCAGTGGAAGTATATAGCATCCTTTGTTTTGCCCAAAAGTGTCACTGTTTTCTGCATGGAGACATATTGAAGTATACCGCGTAGTTACTTTGTTTTGTCTTGCCATGCATCGTTGTTCGACGATGATACAGTGTGTCTGTATGTGTTTTCTGCTGTGAGAACTTGGCCTCCTTACACACCCTTTATTTTCACGTGCTTTTCGTGCTTGACATCGACTTAGTATGTTTTTTGTCGCCTTTCATTATTTATTTCAAACTAAAAATATTTTCTCGATACGTGTCGGCGCTCAGGTTTATAGGTGGAGGAAATCGGAATGCTCCTAGAAAACCACTGCCTATATCCAGGTAGCTATCAAACAACCTGACATAAAACCACAGCCGAAGCAACCAGAGTTGAACTCGAACTTGCGGCCTTGCTCGTCAAGGGCAGGATAGTTGTAGCCAGCCAGGGCTGAAGACGTCTCATTTTCACAAGATTTTTACACAAATTGGAAAGCATCTGACATTCCAAGTAAGTACGAAGGCTAGTCCATAAATTGAACTGCAGGTATTTTGCACCCATCACGTGTAAGTGTCCAATGCCATAAAAAAAAAAAACGTTTTTTACCAGATTCCGGAACTTTACGAGTAGCAATCTAAGGAAACTGCCGGACTCGTAATTGCTCGTTGTTGTGACATCACGTATAACAGATAGACAGCCAGACTCTCTCATGCGCCTGACTACTGAAGTGTTTGATGAGAAAGAAACTTTTATGATAAGGACTTAATCACATTTGGGCCTACTCTTTATATTTATGGACTTTTATTACTTGTCATGAACTACTTTAGAGCTGGGTGCAGTCCTATGCTTCGCTGTGATTATTGCATGTTTTACTTTTTAATCAATAATACACGCAGATGAAAAACGCGTACGATTTCACTTCTCGTTCCACAGTGCAGATTACTGGCACCATATTATTATTAGACTTGCGTATTTTCCTGAACATGAACACAATAGGCAGTTTTCAGGTGACGTCATTTCGACATCAGCATGACGTCTTAGTACAACATGACGTCCCTGCTTCTCGGCAAAGTGGGTCTTCTTGTCTATCTTCAAACAGGATAGTATTCTTGTTTAGATTAAACCACTGGCAGACGATGGCATTGTTATTGCAGCACAGAGAACCAAAAGTCCATCCAAGAACATAGTGCAGAACACCAATGTAGTCCTGTTTAACACCCTGTGATAAAATCGGAAGATTGATACAACACTTCTGTACAGTGACGGCTTCACAACCTCTCGTATTTGCGTGGCAATGAGAAGCCGGTAGTTGTAAATGAACAACACATTGCTTGTGGCTGACAATCAACCATTTCTGGGTTTATTATGCATGGCAACGTTTCCATCCCGATTCTGAGGCTGTTATCAAACCAATGATGACACTTACGTCACAAAGTTATCGCAACGTTCCTTGTAATTAGCATATAGTTTGCCACTGGTCTAAGACTTTGCTCAACTGCATTAGTGAGATTTGACAACAAAGGTGGACCAGTCTTCTTCCCAATAATTGATATCCATGTCTCTGATGTACTTCAGTAGTGCTAGCCATCAAAACGACCTTCGATGTGATATCAGAAATACAGCCGAGGTAGCTCTATTTGAGAAATGAACATCCTTGACTCATTGCATATACAGTTGCTCGTTGTTGTTGTAAAGACTGTAGAATCCGTAGACTGTAGATATTATCTTTGATTTTCCTTTCACAAAAGTTTCAACAAAATTGCATTTTTAGGAATTTGGTTTTGTCTGACCTTTCTGATGAAGACTATGCTCCATGTTTAAATGGTTTTTTAACGGGGAATGTAGCGGAATAGTTCTAGCCACGAAGCAATAATTCAACCTACTTTGAATGATACAGTCTGATAGTGCTCCATCGCCCAAGACGACACCTGGTCCCTATACCTATTCAATCGTGATCCGTTTTACTAAACCCTCATTCGTCAGGTACTGCGATGGAAGATCTGCTTTTCCAAGCGACATATATTTAGATGTCGTTTTGGGTGGACACAAAAGACGACTGACCCAATGACGGAAGTCCAGGTGACCCAGTGTGGCTGGAATAATGTTTCGCTACAGTAAATAACAAGCCTTGGGCGTCGGAAACGAAGTCCGTTGTGAACAGGTGCTGAGTCAAGGGTACAAGATAAAGCAGCGTGCAGACAACTTAGTCTTTGCTTCAGGCAACATTATAAGAGAAGGAGACCAAAAAGAAAAAGAATAAAAGAAACTGAAAAGAAATTAAGTTCTGCAAACCTTCTAAAATATCCCCCTTCACTGAAATTCCACAGTTTGTCAGATTCTGAGAATTCTGTTGGGTTCCCAGTGTAGATGGATGTGCTATATATGAAACTGTACCTTTTTGGAGCGAAATTTTCGATCATATACCATAAACGTAGGTAGAAAGACCCCAGAAAACCACATCAAACACGACTTTATTTTAAACATTTATTTTAATTCTTATAGATTTTTTACATAATCAAATGCAATTAAATGTTTCTGTGCACCACATAATATGTCAACCACGTGAAAAAAGATTGTTGTTTTCTTATTAATTAGTAACCGTGTTATTGTTGTTGAAATTATTTCATTATATAAGGAGGAAGACATCGCATACTTAAATTCTAGGCAAGTTCTTACAAGTTGAAAATGAAACAAGAAAACTCACTGAGGCTTTACCTCACTGAGACCCACATTTCAAAACGGTTCATCAAACCTCCTATGCAATTCTAGATTTTTCGCGCTTTTTAATCAGTCAAAAAGATATAATCAAATAAAAGTCTTCCACAAACCATATGGAACTTTTCACCAACTGTTTCACCAACTGCGCTGAGATGGTGAAAAATCAAGTAAAATCATATGTGATTTACACAGAACTTCACCTTTTCTAATTACAATTTATTAGTGGTCTCTATTGAACTTTGGACAGAGTCACTCGTTATTTTAAAGAATTTTTGAAATTTCAGTTCACACACGGTAGTTTCATATACATTTCTGTCACATTCGCAGGCATGTAATCCCCTTTTCTGCCATGTTTACTGGACGCGAAATTGCACGATATTGTCCCTTTCCTTTGCTTGCTCGTGTTGCGTGTAAAATGAAATAAATACACAGTTGTGGATATCGTACATTTGCATATATCACCAAGGCGATCGCTGGAACTCTCAAACAAGCCAGACAGCTTCTGATTTATGCCAGTCGCTGATTTATTGTGTAGAGACAACTCATCTCTCTAGACTTAACAACCGTTATCAAGTCTTTTTGCTTAAGACCAAACATTATCGACCAATTAAGCAGACGATTTAATACATCGGAAATTCTCTGTGAGCGTGGATGATGTTGGCTATAAACTTATAGATACCTTCCAAAGAAAATGATTTCGTGAAGTTCTGCTGTTCATCTTTAAAGTATTCCCAGGCTGAGATGTAGAGGGATTTGCTTTATTATGACAAAGTCTAAAAGGTTTTTCTTCGATATTCATATTCCAGTACACATCATCAGATTTGTGATTTCAAAAGATTGATCCGCCCTCTCCTTTTAATATAGTGAGTATATTGTGGTCTGGAAACGCCACCTGTGTCATTTCGTTCTGAGGACATCCATTGTGTTTTGCAGAAATTTTTTTTCTTTTCATTTTTATACGGCTTAGACATACAGACTGTTTTCCACTTGACAAGTTTTCATGCACAGAGAGCTCCACATAGCTGTTGACAGTGAATTGTGCTTCAGGCAGGGTGTTTGTTTTCGGCCTGACAATTTTACTGTGGTTTGAACACACTGCCTATTTTGGGGTTGATGGCTTATACGCTGTTTTTGGAAAGACAACTTTTTTAGGTTGCCATTAGGTGCTATCGCCTATACTTTGGCTTGACAGACAGTAGTGTGGTCTGGAAACATTGTTTTCCAGAAGGTGTTGCTGATTGTTTTGGGACTTTTCCCATGCAAGTTTATTTAGGCAGACAGCTTATTTTCCACTCAGTAACAGACGGTGATGTCAACACACGATGCCTATTTTCGGGCTGTTACCGTGCAATATGACATGGACGGAAAGCCTGTTTTCCTTTCGACATTCAGTCGCCGGTTTTGTTACAACAGGCCGCCTAATTTCCGGTTGACTTCGTGTGTTAGGGACATCTGGCCACTTTGTTTGTGGTGAGTACGAGAGAGGGGGCCACTTTCATAAATCTTTGTGAATGGAATCTCCTTTGACTTCTTTTTTCAAAGATGTTTTCTGTGTTCAGTTATTGTCATATTACTACATGATTTAAGAGAAAAGCTAATTGATAAACCTTTGTAAAAGCGATCCATGTCATGTGCTTTTGACGGAATTCGACGGGTTTGGACTGGTCGAATTTGGACGGGTTACCGTGATTCCAATAACGTTGGAAATTGTTGATCAGCTGTATATTGGGAGCCAAAGCCCCAAACTCAATACTAGCGTCATGTAGCTTGATGAGCCAACCACTTCTCTTACCTCTATCATCTCTCACAAAGACAGACTGTCACTGGTTTAATTACGCCACCGACTGAGCTGGACAGCTCCCGGTTACGCCAGTATATGTAAGCTGTCTTGGAGATGCAACACAGTGGATAGTCACCAAACGGCGTTTCCAGAATTTCATTAAACAACACATCCTGTAATTCGCTGTAGACCTTATTCTTCGCAGCGTTTGGTATAACGGTCAACAACAAAGTGATAAATCCCAGGCGTATAGGCCTATAGCAGAAACAAAACTGACGTGAAGTGCTAAATGTTCAGATCAAGTGAACAGCACTTTAATGACTGAGACACACTGTCTTCCAAAGTCTTCATTCTTTTGGTTTTCGATTTTAGTACTATCTGAAAGATAAGATGTTTTTGTTAGTAACGTGTATGTTGACAAGTGAGCACCCGTGTGATTGGGCGTCACGCAATTTTATCGATTTTATTTTTTAGAAAAGCATACTTTATGCGAAGCCACATGTAATTAATTATCTCAGAGTCGCTCATAAAGATTTATTGAAATCATGATTGTTGGAGGTTTTGTGTAAATTAAAACAAAAATTTCTTTAAAACCCACATTAGTAATTCCTTCTACCTTTTGTCTAACACAAAATGTCAGAAAGCCAAAAAATGTAAAGTGCACACGGCCATTAAAATTACATACACAATTTAAACAGAGCACTTAGAACTGATATTGCCATGGAATTAACAATTCACCTAAGTACATTCATCTCATAATACGTGTTCTAGGATCTTTTTATGATTAATTCTACGCTTTAGTATGCATGTGGCTTCCTTCAAAGCTTGGGTTCTTGACACACATTCCCTTTTCACGTGCTTCTTGTGCCTGACATTGAATCTACAATGTGTTCTGTAAGGATGTCACTTTTATCCTTTGAGTTTCTTTAGTTAGGCTTTAACGCCAAGATTAAGAATTTTTCTCATTATATGACGGCGGTTAGGTTTATGGGGTTTAAGACCTAATATACCACCGAGGCACTATGACCCGGTGCCTCTCAACAATGCGGTCGATGTGAGTTCAAGTCCAGCTCATACTGGCTTCCTTCCCGGCTGTACGTGGCAAGGTCCGCCAACAACGTACTGATGGCCGTGGGTTTCCCCCGGGCTCTGCCCGCCTTCCTCCCACCTTAATGCTGGTCAAATATAAGTTAAATATTCATGAGTACGGCGTAAAACACCAATCAAATAAATAAATATAGTTTCATGCAACCGAAGCAGCTGGATTCGAACTCTTGACCTCACTGGTGATGGGCCCGGTACTCGAAGCGAGGTATCGCCGAAGCAATCTGAGTGAGTGAGGATCCCTCTCATTTTCACAAGAGGTTTATCAGAACTTAAAAGCGTCTGAAATTAACAGTAAGCCCGAAGGGTATTCCTTCTATTTATCCGCCAGCATTTAGCATCCATCATGTATGGCTGTCAAATGCCATAAAAAGAGGGCGTCTCCAGATGCCGTAACTTTACGAGTAACAATCTACGGAAAAAGCCGAACTCAGTGACGCAGATAATGAAAACTGTGCTTGGTTAGTGTTGGGAATTCACGTATCACTGATAAACAGACAGACTCTTGGATGAGCCTGACTACTACAGTGTTCGATGGAAAAGGCCCTTTTTGATAAGGACTTAATTAGATCAGGGCCTCTCCTTTAGATTTTTGGACTTTTATTCCTGGTGATGAGCGACTTCAGAACTGGATGTAGTCCTGTGGTTACTGTTGTTATTGCACGTTTTTTTTTCAGTAAATGATCAACGCACACGTAAAACACGTCTCTTCATACTTCATCTTCCAAAATATAGTTTATTTACAGCGCTCTATTAAAGAGCCCTTCGTATTTTCCTCAACCAGAAAACAATACGCAGTTTTCAGGTGACGTCATTTCGACATCAGCATGACGCTTTAGTACAACATGACGTCCCTGCTTCTCGGCAAGGTGGGGCTTCTTGTCTGTCTTCAAACAGGATAGTATTCTTGTTTAGATTGAAACCACTGGCATTGTTATTGCAGCACGGGGAACCAAAAGCCCATCCAAGAACATAGTGCAGAACATCAATGTAATCCTGTTTAACACCCTGTGTTGAAAACGGAAGATTGATACAACAGTTCTGTACAGTGACGGCTTCACAACCTCTCGTATTTGCGTGGCAATGAGAAGCCGGTAGTTGTAAATGAACAACACATTGCTTGTGGCTGACAATCAACCATTTCTTGGTTTATTATGCATGGCAACGTCTCCATCCCGATTCTGAGGCTGTTATCAAACCAATGATGTCACTTACGTCACAAAGTTATCGCAACGTTCCTTGTAATTAGCATATAGTTTGCCACTGGTCTGAGGCTTTGTTCAACTGCATTAGTGAGGTTTGACCACACAGGTGGACCAATAATTCATATCCGTGTAACAAAACGACCTCCCATGCAATGTCAGAAATACGGCTAAGGTAGCTCCGCAGGAGAAATGAGCATCCACGACACATTGCAAAAACAGTTGCTCGTTGTTGTTGTTGTAAAGGCTGTAGAATCGGCAAACATGTTATCTCTGATTTTCGCTTCAAAACAATTTAACCAAAATAACATTTTTAGGTATTTAGTTTTGTCTGGCCTTTCTGATGAAGACTATACTCCATGTTTAAATGTTTTTTCCTGGGAGATGTAGCGGAATAGTTCTAGCCACGAAACACTAATTCAACCTACTTTGACTTATACCATCTGATAGTGCTCTATCGCCCAAGGCAACACCTGAACTTTATGTTTCTTCAATCGTGATCCGTTTTACTAAACCCTCATTCGTGAGGCACTGGGATAGAAAATATCCTTTTCCAAGCGACACATATTCCAGATGTCCTCTCGGGTGGTCACAAAAGAACGAATGACTTAAATTCTAGATTTTTCCAGATTCGGAGAAATCTGTTGGACTAAAAAAACCCACCGAGGTTTGCTCCGAAGGTAGGTGGGTTTTCTACTGGAAACGTGTATGATTCAGCACCAAAAGTAACATTTCATGCCATTTATTTCCCCTGTGAAACTACATTTTGTGGGGGGGGGGGGGCGAAAAGGGTTTTTAGGTCTTCTACCATAAGTGTGCATAGGATGATATGAGAAAATTACATCAAAAGAGAAACCAAGTTCATTTTAATTATTTTTAGATGTTTTGTATATAGTGCAATGCTGTCAAATGTTTTTCTATGGGCGACGCAATGTGTTAATAAGGTCATAAAATGCATTTTTGGAATCTCTATTATTCTTGTTGTGGTGGTTGAAATTCGTTCATTAATATATTAAAAGGGGAAGACATCGCATAAATAAACTCCGCAGAATTACTTACAAATTGAAAATAAAACGAGAAAAATTCACCAAGGCTTTACGGGACTAAGATCCACATTTCAATATAGTTCATGAAACCTGCCACAAAAGTCCTGCCTTTTGACGGCATTTCAATTAGTCAGTGAGGATCTGAGGAGGTAAAAGCTGAACAGTAAACCAGCTCTACTTTCATGGAACTTTTCACCAAGTAAACACTGTTGTGCTAAGACGATGAAAAGGCAAGTGTTATTAAAGGTGATTTACAGATATACCTGGGACTTTTTACACCATTTAATCACTCTTCTGTACTGATATTCGTGCATTGTAATATGTTACTTTAAAAATCACCAAATTTGAGGTGATGTGCCATTGTTTATCATTTACGTGTCAGTGATTTTCACCGGCATGTAATCTCTTTGATGTCATGTGTACTGAGCGTCAAATTGCACGATATTGTCGTTTTGACTGCTCGTGATATATATCATTTATACATGACTTGACCTTTTCTTCACCCTTCTCTTCTGCAGTCTGGACACGGTGGGACGTTGTTTTAAAACATTCACGAAGTGTTGAACGCCAAATTGCACGATAGTCCTAAATTCCCTTTGTTTGTTGATATAGCTTGTACAAAGAAATAAATACACTGTTCTGGATATCGCATATGTCTGTATATCACCATGGTTATCACTGCAACTCCAATACAAGCCAGACAGCTTCTGATCTATGCCAGCCCTTTATTTATTCTATAGAGACAACTCATCGCTCTAGACTCGACAATCGTTATCCGGTCTTTATGCTTAAGGCCAAACAATATTGATCAATAAAGCAGGAGATTTAATACATCGGGAATTCTTTATGATCGTTGACAATGTTGCGTAGAAACATGAAATTTCATCAACCAACTTTATTATGACGGTTTTTTTCTTATTAAAAGACGTTGTCTTGGTTACGACATCTGTCGTTGTTATAACGTTACGTGTTTTCCAGAAAAGCTGTCTATCTCTTGTGGTTTGGAAAGGACTGGACGGGTTAAGACGGGTTACTGTGATTTCACGAACGCTACAAATTCTTGCTGAGCTGTACACTGACAGCAAAGCACTATATTCATAACGAGCGTGACCTAGCCTGATGAGCTAGCCCCGTCCCTTACCTCTATCATCTTTCCCAAAGACACCCTGTCACTGTTTTAATTACGCCATGGACCGAGTTAAACAGCTCCCGGTCACGCCAGTATATGTAAGCTGTCAGGAGATGTAACACTGAGGACAGTCACCAGATGGCGTTGCCAGAGTTTCATTATACAACATCATCTTCTTTGTCAGGTAATTCACTGTAGACGTTATTCTGCGTGGCCATTGCCATAATAGACAACAAAGCGATGAATCCAAGGCGCATAGTCCTATAACAGACATAAATTGACGTAAAATGCTAAATGCTCAGATCAAGGGAATGACATTTTAACGACTCCGAGACGCTGCCCTCTAAATCTTTCCTACATTTTGTTCTCGATTCTAATACTATCTTAGAGATAAGATCTTGTTGTTAATAGCACGCATGTCGACCGTTGAATGGGTGTAAATCGATTTTACCGATTTGATATTATGTTTTATTGCGCAGAAAAAAAACACATTATGCGAAGCCACGTGTAATCAGTTATCTCTGAGTCGCTGAGAGTTTGGAAATTTTTTTAAAAAAATTTTAAAACCAACCTTAGTAATTCTGGTTAACATTCTCCTAATAAAAAAGGCAAACAGCCACAAATGTTAAGAGCATACAGTCATAGTTAAACGCCTATTTATTTAAGACTGATGGACAATTTAAACTGTACACTCAGGATTCATATTGCCATGACATTTACAATGCATACAAAACCTCACAAAACTTTGACAATATCAACACGTAAAAATTCACTTGCGGTATTCAACTGACCGACAGTAGGGCGAAACAATGTACCCACAGACGAACGATACGACCAATGTTGTGTAACTCTCTTTAAAATATTTCAACACAGTGACTTGTGATACTGACTCAAACTCGACCTGTCAACAGCCCGGCTCACCGGCTTTGTGCGCTATGTCTTAGTCTGTGTCCCATAGCTGGTGCCAAAGTCAAAAATATTATGTTTTATCTCTTTGTGGGTGAAGTGCGTACTGATTTTAGTACATGGTGTAATGCAGTGGAGGTATATAGCACCTTCCGATATGCCCAGAAGTATCGCTGTTTTCAAGATGGAGAAATTGAGGCAAACCGCGTAGTTACGTTCTTTTAACGTGCCATGCATCGTTGTTCGACGATGACATAGTGTGTATGTGTTTTCTGCAAGAACTTGGATTCCTTAGACACATTCTATTTCCACGTGTTTCTCGTTTCTGACATCTACTTAGTATATCTTCTAAAGAGATGTCACCTTTGTTTTTTTATTTATTTCAAACTGAAACAAACTTTTTTTCACGTGACGGCAGTGGAAACCGCAGGGGAAACCGCAATGCTCAGAGAAAATCATAGCCTATATCCAGGTACCTATCAAATCTGACATAACACTACGGCCGAAGCAACCAGAGCTGGATTCGAACTCGTCAAGGGCCGGATAGTGGAAGCCAGCCAGTGATGAAGACGTCTCATTTTCACAAGAGGTTTACACTAATTCAAAAGCATCTAAGATTTAAAATAAGCCCGAAGGGTATTTCATCAATTGAACTGCAAGTATTTTGCACCCATCAGGTGTAGGTGTCCCCTGCCATAAAGAAAAATATCGGGGCGTTAAGATGGCGGAACTTTACGAGTACCAATCTACGAAAAATGTCGAACACAGAAAATGAAACCTACAATTGGTCACTGTTGGAAGTGTTTAACGGGTAAGAGCCTTTATGATAAAGATTTAATCAGATCTGGGCCTACCCCTTAGACTGATGATTTTTTATTACTGGTCATCAACCACCGCAGACCTCGTGTAGTCATGTGATTGTCGTTATGCTTACATGTTTTGCTCTTCAGTGAATGATAAACGCAGATTTAAAACGCGTATCATTTCACTCCTCCTTCGTCAGTCTAGATTATTGGCGGCATTTTATTGAAGGGGCTTGTGTATTTTCTTGGGAAGTGAAGCTTGAATTATTATATATAGGAAACATCACTTACTTTTCGGGTTAGTCATTAGGACTCCAGAATGACGTCTCAACTGCATTAGTGAGGTTTGACCACACTGGGGACGAATTTTTGCCTAGTGGTTCCAATCTGCGTATATAATGCATTGCAGTAGCTATACTGAGCTGGCAAAAATACAGCTGAGGTGGATCTGCTGAGGAACTGAACCGTTCATAAGCCGTTGCGCTTCTTGTTGTAGAGGCTGGCCTGTCTTTGTGGGAGAATGGATGGAAAAGGGGGTGCGTCAACCCATCCTTATGCTGGTGCTTTTCTTGTAGGCTGATAAATAAATGAAACTTGGTGAACTATTGAGTTATGCTTCTTATTCGACATTTTTTTTTTGAAAGCATGGTGGGAGGTATAACATAAGATGTTGCCCGAGATTATCATCCGTTTATTTGGAGCGTGATTGGTCGTAAGAATGTGGGTACCGGGACATATTTAATCGCAGTATTTTACCATGACATTCACTGTACACTGTACACTGAACCCTTAAGGATTGTCGTTGACAACAGCGTTGACGTTGTCGTTGTCCTTATATCTGTAATGCTACCTAACTAAACGACTACGCTAAAGTCTTTACACATGACTCTCCTCCCAGCCAAATGGAAGCCTACTCTTTAACGAAGCAACGCACATCACACACATGTAGGCCTACGGATCATTCGAAATTAAAATAACCGAACCAGTTACCTTTGATTCTCCGCTGCTATAATACCTTTAATACTGGTTAAAGTAAAATTTAGAAGAAAAAAACTGTTGAAGCTATTTTTTTTTCAGATTCTCTTTTTGTTGGCCTATGTCGTGGTTATTGCCTTCATTTGGGATGATTTATTTATCTCTTTTGAGCAAAGCTGAAGTGGCAATCGACAGTGTTTTTGATGACGCTGATGAAAGTGTGCTTGGAAGGCGAATTCTCTTTAATGAATCGATACGTCTGTGGCCATTTAGACAGGATTGAGTGGCTGTACGCCTTCTCCTCTTTCCCTACGAGTCCACATACTATCCTTCACCTTGGGCTATGTTAACACTGCGAAAATAATATGTAACAAGAGAGCAGATTGTAACAGGGTGATTAAATGTGCTTGACTGTTAATAGTTTAACTCCTTGGGCAGGGAATTCGTGAACTGTCCCAGGTTGTGGGGCCAGTGCTGACAATGAACTGTTTACATGTCTCAATTGCGTAGACTTATGTTCGTTGAAAAGCACATGGCCTCCGCCATTACGACGCACAAATATTACGTCATACAGGAAAAGCCCACCAGTGGCTTGCCTAAGGACGGTGGTTTACTTTGGTTGTTTCCTTCACCCATAAAACTAATCGCTTTCATACATGTGATAAAAAGAGTATACCGTTAAAGAACAATAAAATAAATAGATAAATAAATGAAAACATTTCTTTCTTATGCTTTTCTTCTTTTCATTAAGATATGGGCATTAAAATCTTTGACTTATACGCTGGACTTCATTTGTTTCGCCGATAGTCACGTTAGGCACAATAGCATTTCTTTATATCGTCATGTCAAATGTAGAAAAGATAAATGAGAGAACGGACACAATGGATAATCCATACAACTCGTATACAAGTCATTTCATTCCATTTGGTGAATGTAAATTTTGAATGAGAAGTTTAAGATGCATTTTCATTTCCTTTTCTTGAGCTTATTGTCTTAATTTGTATGAGTTTTTTCTCATTTGAGGAAAGCTAAAGCTGTGGTTAAGACCTGTGCTGCTATTGATGATGATGATGGTGGTAGTGGTGATGATGATGATGATGATGATGGTGGTGGTGGTGGTGAGGAGGAGGAGGAGGAGGATGAGGAGGAGGAGGAGGATGGTCGTGGTGATGATGATGATGAGGAGGATGGTCGTGGTGGTGGTGGTGGTGATGATGATGATGGTCGTGGTGGTGGTGATGATGATGATGGTCGTGGTGATGGTGGTGGTGATGATGATGATGGTAGTGGTGATGGTGGTGGTGATGATGATGATGGTGGTGATGATTGGTGGTGATGATGATGATGGTGGTGGTGGTGGTGATGATGGTCGTGGTGATGGTGGTGGTGATGATGATGATGGTGGTGATGATTGGTGGTGATGATGATGATGGTGGTGGTGGTGGTGATGATCATGATGGTCGTGGTCGTGGTGGTTGTGTGTTGGTGATGATGATGACGATGATGGTGATGATGATTCTGATGGCGATGGTGATGATGGTGGTGGTGGTGGTGGTGATGATGACAATGATGATGTGGTGGTGGTGGTGATGAAGATGGTGGTGATGAGATGATGAAGAAGATGGTGATGATGATGATGATGATGATGATGACGAGGACGACGAGGACGGTGGCGACGATGATGATGGTGGTGGTGATGGCGATGATGATATGTTTACTTAACCATATATACATTCGCCTGTTTCCCGTATAATCGCCTTCAAATTAGGCTCTTGTCAATGTTAACCCGGACAAAACAGTTGGGTAAGAAAAAGAATTCCTATAGCCCACAGCATCTGCGACTTTCTCGACATTGTTTCCTTAGCCTACCTCAGCCCCATCTGCGACTTTCTCGACACTGTTTCCTTAGTCTATCTCAGCCCCACTCAAATATAGCCTTCGGACTACCTATTGACACGCTAACTCAGAAGTCGTCTTAACGCCTCCTTCCTACGAATTCCAGTCTGCCTCACCGCTCCCCTCCCCTCGCTACCCCTATCGCAATACATGCCCGCCAAACTCCGCCCTTTCTTGGGAAGCAGTGAAAAACTGCTCTGTCCTCAATCGTCACAGGTGGCCAGTTACTCGCCCAATCACCGCGAATGTGAGCCCTCTTCTCGGTAAGCATTCAGGTAAATCAAGCGATAATTTAACCCTATGATCACAGACCCAGCAGTGTCCGACGGCAGTCTTGATTTATATACTGTACACAGGCCGTTTTCATGATTATGCCTCCCGATTGTGATGTTTTCACGATTATCCCTCTTCCCATACCGTACAGCTTTCACGAATTCGCGGGAATAATTTCGAGGACATTATGCTACGCGCCCACTCAAGAGCTGATGGGATTCTGGGGTCTGGGATCTGTATAAGTCCTTCGCTCGAGTGGAGATTTTTGAGTGCGCCCACCAAAATTTGGCGCGCCAACACGATGAGCGGGCAGCTCCAGCGGCAGACACCGGATTGGCTGGAAAGAGATTTCCACAGTAACGGCAGGAGCCCAGCTGATAATTCTCGGGTTGCCAGGCCATCAGCTGGCCCATAGATTTTCCTCTCAGTTATACCGAATGCTAGTTTAGGCCTATTCCACAGGAGGTTGATAATTTCTTCTTTTTGGAGTCAGGTAGGAATGTTTTCACATGATCATTTTCTTTTCACTTTCTGTATTTTTCTTGATGTACCGGTACCGCATTCTGTAGAATATTGTTCACTTTAGGGGATAATATTCAGACCGCTATATCTCTATATGCTGTAAAAGGAATGACGGTTCCGCTGAATAATATCTACCTTGATTGCGGTAGTTGATTTTCATATGTCAAAAATCCAACCTCTTAAATTGCTCTATTAAAACGACCACTGGTACACACAACTGTAACAAAATTGAGCATCTACACTTTTGTGTGCTACGATCCGTACACAACAGTGCGTACCACCAATGCCTTTTCCAAGTACGAAATTTGTGTGGAATAATTCTAGTGGACAAAAGGCGTAGATGTACCGCTGGTACATAGTGGTTTTGAGAGAGTACTTATCCTTCCATGCCGTGTGGAAGCTTTTCAATAATTCAGTTATATCTTTATTGAACGAAAACAACCGAAATCGTTGAAATCCGGCTTGCGTGTGATTTCTTTTTAGGGTGATCTTATTACATAAAAAAGCAATTAACACCCCAGTTCTTCGAAAATTTCGCTTATGAAAGAACACACTACTGCAATTTATGCTCCTCTTTCTGTTCGATTTAGGAGACAAACTACATTGATCGGATCTAACAATTTCAGGGCTTTACCAAATGTATCATTTTATCACTACACAGTAAATGCGCTCAGAATAGGCCTGTGCTTAAATATACATCTTGCAAACACGCGAATATAGAATGATTATACAATATGTAAGATCCGCTACAAGACTTTTGTTCGATTTTTCTCTACATTTTCCATACTGCTTGTAACCACAATATAACATATTCGCCAACACTACATGTGATGTTGCTGGCGTGGCTGCTCGGCTAATGTTTCGTTACAAAAAACAACTGTCACTGACTACGAACTCGGGAAGTAATATCTATTTCCGGGACTGAAGAAAAACGGCGTTAAATTAATCGCTCCCTCGTGGGTCGATAAGGGTTCTGTCTCCCTAGTCGCCATTAAAGGGGTTTCTAAGCCGTATTAACAGCGATCATTTGAAGGAGCGCTCGGCGTACAATAGAGCTGACTCTACAACATCATTTGCGATAAAGGAATATTTAATTTCTCTACCAATTTCTGTTTGACATTAGCCGTCGCCTCTATTTAACTACAACGTATAATTAGTGTATTTTAGTTAGTATTTAGGTGCAAAGGTGTCGGCGTCAGTCTGTGTGAACCGCACTTCTTTGTCAGGTTTAGCGATGCTTTGATTCTTCTCTAGAAGCTGCAATGAAACTGTTAATGGAACGGACTGTCTATACAGAGTTAAGCTGTTTGTTTAGTAGAAGAAATATAGACGGGTTGACAGGATGTGTCTAGAACGGTTGAATGTGTAGGGGAGAGTGCGAGATGAGGATATTTGCTCAATAAAACAAATACGCTAAAGCTCGGGTGTGTTTGATTTACCAACTTCACAAAGCTTATTCAGTGGGTGCAGTCTTGAACACAAAAATGCGTAGAAATCTCAATATATTCAGTGAGATCGGTATCAAGAAACCAACAGTCTGCTTACATTCCATCAATTATCATATTTGGCATAGGTTGTATTCAAAAGGAACCATGTATGGTGGTTTTTCGCTTTGTTGCCCTAGGTGTTTTAATCAGATTCTTGTATTTACAAACTTTATTTAAGTATTGGTGTTGTCATGTCTGGCTGCATGCGCATATATATATATATATACATACATACATACACACATACACACACACACACACACACACACACACACACACACATATATATATATATATATATATATATATATATATATATATATATATATATATATATATATATATATATATATATATATATATATAGTTTTCATCACTATATACTGAGATTCCCCTCTCACATACGTACTACCAGAAATGCATATGTCTAATTTGCACTTTCCCTGCACATCTGTCCAGGCTTTTCCTTGGGTCAAGTCCATTGCAGAAAGAAATATTAAACTATATCAGGAGGTGTCTCAAAGTCAAAGAAAACCTAAGTGCTGAGTTTAATCGATATGGAGGCGCTAGCAGTTTACACACCCTTAACTGCGATTACCCTTTGTGACAGACGTTGTTATAAAAAAGACATTGATTCTTCCATTTTTTATTTGTTTTCTTGTTGACTGTTTAACTTATACAATCGAGGTCAACTTAATTGACGGAACAGACCGTATTGTCTGCGGAAAACCACCGACCTTTGGCAAGTTCCTGACGAACTTTCCCATGCGTATGACGCAGATATGCACACCATATTGATGACAGACAAGTGGCCCTCAACCAAGGCTATACTCTTGTAACGCCGAAAGGAAGGTCGTTGACAGCTTATTGTCACCCATGTGAAAAACACGAATTCCCTGTCTAAGACCGGGATTGAACCGTCATTTCATGTGTCCTAACCACCAGGCCCTAGACCGCTCCCCTATCGTTTTTTTTGCCCACGTCTTAAAATAAGGCTCATTTTTTTATCACTGCTCATTTTTTTTCTTTTTCACCTCATGACTGTTTCATTCTTGACTATATAGCGACTTCTTAGGGCATACACACTGCATCAGAAATACATTGTCCCCAATTTCCCTCATTTGTCCCGATGTGCACTTTCAAACTAATATTTACTACGTTTGCCTGTTCGCACGCGTATATTCGGCTGTAGGCGGCCAGTCAGTGGAACCTTCGGGATCGAAATCCGCCCACCGCGATAATTACTGAAGGAGAATTTTAAAAGATAGCTCGTATTTACCTCTGATTTCACTGGGGGTCGCTTGAGACGTCCACAAATGGCCATTTGTCGCCAACAAAGCCGGGTAGTCATTTTGTTTGAAGTGCAGAAATTACCTCGGGCCTTACAAAATGTTGAGAGAGACTGGAGTCACATCTGACCATCAAGGTCATCCCGTCTTTCTGGTCAGTGCAAGGTATCCCTTCTAGGGTTCACAACTCGTATGGCTTTCGAAAATGCCATAGTTCATTAAGTCCGGCTATCGGTGCAAAAATGGCAGTCCGGTGTTGATAATGGAAAACCTCCAACTAAACTTAATAATCCCAGAGTTATCTCCCGTGATGTGTCCACAGAATGTGAGGTCGTTTTAACACATTTGCGACTATCATAATTACAGCGCTGTGGGTATTGAATATTTATCATGAATTTCTTATGAAAGTGGGCTATTTACTTATCATATCAGTATATTTTTAATACAGACTTTCAACTCTTTTCATGTGTTTCTTATACATGCATAAAGAAAGTCAAGGATATTGATCGATTTGAAGCGATTCTTTTTGAGTTAACGAGTGAGGTACACATATCGGCCATCGTGGACACTTTGTGTATTGTCTGTCAGTTAGAAATCGATATTCAGTGAACAGAGTCAATCACAGTTTGACGAGTGAATATCAGTGTGCTTTATAAGATGGATATAAATACAGAAGACTACATCATAAAAAGTGGACCAGCTACCATAGTATGATATTTGACAAATTGTCACACGTTACCGATGGAATCGGGCCCCTTGTTGATTTAGCTCATTTTGGTTTTAATTGTTTATCCAATTGTCTACGAAGTAAACACATTACCCGACCCTTAGCACTATGGCTTAAGTAGAATTAGGTAGCAAAAATGGCAGTGATGTGAAATGCAATATACTAGACGTCACTGGTCTAGAATTAAAGACTTAATCAAAGGATTGTTGACATATGTCAGAGATGAGCTTGTCTTAATGATTCGTATAAGCAGTGGGATACTCTGACGGGCTAGACAAAAGGGTCCAAAACACAGAGAAACACAACGTTTTCTGCCGTGGCTTTGCAGTGTTTGTGTACTACCCAAGTGCTTTCTGAGGACACATGCGCCTAGAAGTGTGACGTATTCCAAGACAGAACAAAGGAGAACACGGCTTTCCCTTTCTTAAAGGAAGGAAGGAGTTTTACACGTGTCCCATTCCTTAGGTTTTTTGTGGTTTTTTATTTGGGGATGTGGGGGTGAAGGGTTGCCTACTATTATTTATCGTGGTACATTTTTATGTAATGTCGACAATGTGTTTACCTTTGTAATGGTGCTCTTAGTTCAGACCTAATTACTGAAGCTGGTGGAGTGCACAGTTCTCAGAATTTTTGGATGTGTAAACAAAAATAGCAACATCTGTTTGTATGGTAAACAGATATTTTCGCCAGGAACAGCAGATAGGATTTAGTATACATCCGATTTTCGACCAGTGCGTACAATACGTTATTCACTGGTCTTGATTTGCAATTTGAGAGCTAGTACAAAGAGTATAAAACAAAACGTTTTCAGTTAAGTCGTATGTGTTGTCATTTATTTCATTTTTTTTTTCCTTTCAAATTAAATTCTTTCTTACATTCGCCAGAAACGAAAACGGACTGTTACTAATCACTTTGTCGTTCTCTATGGTGCTCACCGACAAAACAAAAACACTGCTCGTGTATTTTCCTTGTTAAGTCTACTCGCCCGCCCCCTCCCCCCCTCCCTGCACAAAAGACTAGTTTCCTTGCCGCAAAAAAATATTTGCTTTCTCCCGTCTTTTGTGGCTAGGGTCGGATTTAATTCACTTATCAGTAAGCGTGCTTGCTTGTACGACGGACACTGACGATATCCAGGACAAAGCGAAGCGCGCCGTTCCGTGTACACAAACCATTATGTCACCAACGGCAGTAATTTAACGAAGAGTTTTGCCTAATGAGTAAGAACGAGCTATATGACAGCGACTGTATGATAATTGGTATTGTGTTGTTTAGGGTATTGGGTGCTTTCTGTGAAGCCAAAGCCTTTGGTTTTCACAAAGCGGTTTGTGATTCCGTCTGTTGAGAAGTTACCTTTGGGATTGTGTATAGATAGTGTGTGGATACATATACACTTGAGTCTGAGAATAAGGAGGAAACAATAGAAAGGCATGTGTTGCTGCATGAATCTGGGTAAATGACAGGTCTATTCCAATTTACCTTGCCCCTTTTTTTGTATGTTGAAAGGGTTTAGAACTACAGGCAATGTTTGGCGTGAAACTGCAAACAATGCAATAAAGATTTACGGGGTTTGTCTGGCTGGGTGCTTGGTTCAGGTTTGTTGGATGGCTGGATGGGTGCTTGGTTGGTTAGTTGGTTTGATTGGTCGATTGATTTTATGGTTGCTTTACGTGTACCGTATTTGGCCTAAAGTAACCGACTTTCTCCTTTGGTTTGCTTCTGAGATGTATATATATCTTACTAAAGGTGTTAGACGTGTTTTGCAAGATTGGATCATATACTACCAGAAATATGTGTCTGTTTCAGAAGCAATAGTGTTAGTATTTTACGACCTCTTTAATCCTTCTACGAATACACTTTTCTGGACGAGGTTTCGGGACGAGTTGAATGTTTAACAGTTATTTTGACAAGTATATTTTAGGGAACTATAGAGTATTTCCTGTTGCACCTCAGATGTAGGATTTTCCGTTTAAAGTTCCCCGCTGGCGTTAGATTCCATGTGGTCATAGTCTACATGGCGAGTAGGGTCTAGCGACGAGATGGTGGCTAGAAACAAATGAGCAAAGCAAAGGAATACTAATTACCACCAGCGCCCTCTAGCTGTTCGTTAAAGAGAGCTGTGCCGAAGAGTTTTGGGTTTGCATCATGGGTAAAGAGATTACAGTCATGTTTTTTTCTTTTTTTTTTACCTCTTGTTTTCTTTAAGCCACCGCAGCTATAGCCTGATGTACGTTGCTGGCTAATTTCTCTTTTCTTTTAAATTCCCAGCGGCCGTTCGCCCACATCTGTCAATGACAAAGGACAACCTTAGGTGGCCACAATTGCCTTCGTTACTGTTCCCGATGGCTGCTTGCTGCTTCCTGAAGGCAATCTGAATTGTAAACTTCCGGCGTGTGTTACAACGCCTTACCAGCGGCCATTTCTCCAGTTAAATTGGCTTACTCCGTATGCCTTTTAACATTTCACTTCTGCGCTGTGTTGCAATTTATGAAAGTTGAGGTGAACACTTGACCCGAGGGAAAATCATATGAAAACTGGCCATAGGGTGAATGACTTATTGGTTTGTCAGCAATAATTGCACTGTAATAACAAATGGTTCTGTGCTCAGTACATTTTTCCTGGAGGCGTAAACTATACAGTGTGTTTTCCTGTAGGTAATCAACTCTCCTATCGGGCTGTAAATGCTAATTTCTTTCTCACCCAAAGGGCTGTAAACGCCAGAAAAGCCAAAAATACACATTCATGGCGTAAGTTTAGACCTACGTATACCGTGGGACAGCTGTACTGTAAACATGCAGTGGGGACATGTATTTTACAGTATAAAATGTTTGCAGTTCTTTTTTCTGTCACAAAATACAACACAATATGATGTATAGATATAAAAATTTATACTGCGTGTGAGTAGCCCTAGAACAGATTCGGGGCGTCTGTCGCTTAGTGATTTAAGTGTTAGTCCATTACAGTGAACCAGGGTCCTCTCATGCAACAATGCTGTCGCTGTGAGTTCAAACCCAACTCACGCTTGCTCTCCAGCCGTACGTGGGAAGATCGGCTAGCATCCTGCTGATAATCACGGGTTTCCTTCCATCATAATGCTGGTCCCCGTCGTATAACAGGGTAATAACTGGGAAGGTTTATTTGAAGTACAAAATCTCTAACATCTGTGAGACGGTCAGCGCGGACTATGATATCCTTCTTTTCAGCGATGCCATATGTATTTGCAGGTTTCCGATCGCTGTCTGTGTAGTTCTCAATATTATATAAAAATAATGTTGAACTTTTTAACTAAAATTTTTATTGAACTCTTTAACTAAAAAGTTAGTGAAAAATGTTCCAGGTTTCACAATAACTCGTGATGTGGGTAACGAAGCCTTTGTTGCCATAGGATTCCACCGGTACTCTCGTGGTTTTTGTGAAGAATGTGTTCATGAACAGGCTGTATTTGTGAACAGCCTACATGTATACTCGTGAAGAACCTATATTTGTGAAGAACCTACATGCATGTATGTGAAGAGAGTGTACTTGTGAAGAACGTATGCTTGCAAGGAACTGATTCTTGTAAAGTACCTATACTTCTGGAGATCCCACGCTTGTGGAGAGCTTGTTTGTGAATAACCCATATTTGTGAATAACCTATATCTGAATATACTGTATTCATGTATATCCTGTATTGGGCTACTCGTAAAGAATCTATACCTGTGATCACCCTATATATTAGAAGAATCTGTACTTGTGAAGGAGGTATATTTGTGAGTATTCTATGCTTGCAAAGAACCTATGTTTATAAAGAATGTTTACTTTGAAAAATGCCGTAGATTTAAGCACGGTATTGAGCAAATAATCCTTGCGTCCTTCGTACATTTCCGATTTCGCACATTAAATTTTATGGAAATAATTTTATCGGGGAAAAACAGTATTAAAGAATGCTACTATATTTTAGAAGGTAAAATTAGATAAGCGGATGTTTTACCACAACGCAGAGCGCACAGTGTTTGGAAGGCATTCGAAAAAAAGTTCCTCTCGGAAATTACATCGATTTCGGAACATAAGTTTCGCTCATGCATTATTCAAAACTAACATTTTCTTTGCGGCCTGCCGAAAACTGGGTCTTCTGCGATCATTTGTAAAGCCACGGTGGTGTTTGGAGAGTAGAAATCTGTGTATACACGCTAGTCGTGTGTATAATGATCTTGTCTGCATTAATGCATGTTTTATTTGTTGACATATTGTCATATTGTCCGAAGTTTGAATCGACTGCTCCTTGTTTTGAGTAAGGGCTCCATACCATTTTATTTTCCCCGAAACACTGAAGACTTTCCCTCCTTCAGGAACAACCCCACCAACTCTAATGACTTTGCACTGCACGTTTTTGATGCCTTTTATAAGGCCTGTGATATGCGCTTGTTTGAAAATATCACACATATGTTATGGAAATTTTAGAAAAAGGCATATTTACAGCTATTGCTTTGCATCTCTTTCAGCAATATGCATGTAGAAGCGTGTGGTGAGATATCATGTGCGTCATTTTCTAGCTGACTGCCCAAAACGATAGGCACCTCTTTAGTACTGGGTGACCGGTCATCTGGGGGGGCGTCATACGAAGATAGTGTAAGTTATGTTAAACGTCATGACGACACATGTCGTAGACATACGTCGTCATGGTAGTTAAGTTTAGCCTAGCGTTACACCCTCTACATCGACACTGCATGACACTGTGTGTTGATTCAGTATAGGCTGTTGGGTGGCAGGTGCGCGGTATCGGCTGGTATTAACTGCGTTGTGTTGGGTGGAAACTGCGCAGTGTTGGGTGACAGCTGCGGGAATGCTTGGTGGTAACTTATACTGCATTGGGTATTAACCTCAGTATGTTGGGTGGTAACTGCACTGTGCTTGGTGGTAACTGCACTGTGCTTGGTGGTAACTGCGCTGTTTTGGGTGCTTGCTGCACTACACTGGGTGGTAACTATACAATGTTGGATGGTTACTTCATCATGCTGTGTGGTAGCTGGACATGTGCTATGTTCGGTCGTAGTTGGGCTTTCCGCCGTGGAAACCGTATTATGCTAAGTGGTAACTACAATATACTGGGTGGTAACTGCGCTGTGGTGTGTGGTAGCGTGTTGGATGATAGCTGCAATAAGTGCAGTCAATTGACTGATAACAGAAATGTGTTGAATGGTAACTTCATTACATTGTGTGATAACTGCTGTATATTGGGTGGAAATTGCACTAAACTGGGTGATAACTACATTAAGCTGTGTGATAACTGTGCTATGATGGGTGGTGACTGCATCATGTTGTGTGGTGATTGGAGCTGTCAGATTAGCAAATGTATAATACTATGTTCGTATTTATCTGTTGCTTGAGACAATTGCCAACACCACAGCTAGGCAACAGCGTGCTCTGCGTGGCATCTCAAAGTATACCACGGTTGGTCCACCAGTTGGCGCTGTGCGCCAACAGCATTGCGTGTATCTGGCGCGTTTTGAGGGCAACAGCCTAGCGTCCACTGCGTTAGGAGCTAAAACACCTGGAAAAATTAATGTGAAGGGCATTAACTAGGAGAAAAACCCTCCTCTCTATAAATAAATAATTAGTGCTTGGTATTGAAACAAATAAGCCCCTTCCATGCCGATGCGAACGTTACAAAAGCACGGAAATTCTTTTGTCTTCTTAAACCAAATAATTTTTCCTAAAGATTTTTCGAAGTGTTTTAGTCTTTTTCTAATTTATTGATAATTTGGAATTCTTAGGCACGTCAAGTTCTCGTTGAGGGAAATCTGCCTGTTTTATACCTTTAGAGGGTTTCGTCACGTGTGGAATACTTTGGACGAAGATAACGAATGTAATAACGGTTTTGAAGATAACGATTTCCAAGAAGACATTCACCTAACACGAAATTTGAGGAAATATGTTGATAAATTCTTTTATGGATGGATTGGTTGCCATGCGAAGATTTCTTTTAAGTTTAGTATTTGCTCTGTAAGGTACACATTATGTCAGCGACTCGTATTGTGCACATAACACCCTTAATTACACGGTGCGGCTGAATCCTTAGCTTAGCGTGCTAGCACAGCTGTGAGGTCAATTACATCTCAGGCTGATTTCCATAGCGGTGGGATGGTCTGCCAGGAACTTGCGTATGGTCGTGGGTTCCCCCCCTCCGTTATGCCGGACGGCGTCGTATAAGTGAAAGGTTCGTGAGTACGGTGTAAAACGCTAGTCATGTAAATAAATAAATAAACAAATAAATGTGCAAAACAGAACACTATGCCAGAATTATAAACAAAAACGTAAACCCTTGTATGAATCACATATTTCTTGTTTTCCACGGCTATTATTTCCTCCCGGGCGACGTCGCTTAACGCCAAATGCCAAAAGAAATAAACCTGATACGAAAATATGTCCACCAGGGCACATTTACCCAGTTCGCAGCCAATTTTACGGTTGTACCAGCCTCCTTTATGCACCAAATTTATGTCCTTCTCTTGACGTCCAGTGGTCAAAGATTGATAAAAAGCTTGAGGTGTGGAATGTGTGTTTGTATTGTCAGATTATAAATGTCGGGAAGACCGGAGCAAAGAAGCAGGTCACTGCTCAGGTTACGGCCGAATCAGTTTGGTTTTCATTTTGACGAGAACTTCTAGACGCCAGGTATATGGCAGCTAGCCCGATGTTATCGCCGTATGGCTGCGAAATAGAATTCCCAGGGGTTTGGACGGGAGAAAAGGACAGGTTTTACTTCGGTCAGATTGATTATGTAGGGGAACCCTATATTGTTCGATGGAGTAGGAAGGCTGTATACGGTGGCAGAATCGCGCCATTTCGTGTTTTCTGAATTTGGCCACGAAGATGGAATATTACAAAAGGCCGTATTTTCACAAGGATGACTTCGGTATTTCCACGAGGGTTTTACCACCAGAGTCGCTTTACTGGTAAAACATGGGAGACTGTAATGGAAGAAACACCTGATCTATATGGGGTTGACATATTACTACGATATTACGGCCATTATGACCGTTATTTTACAGCGAAGACACCAGTCAGCTTGTTTCCAAGCCCTTTGCCGGTAATTTCACGAAAATTTTGCAGTGTGACGACTAGAGGAAAAAGGAGAGAATATGTTAAAGAAACGGTAAAATTTCGCCGCGAAAAAAGAAGAATATAGGAATACAAGAAAGCAACAAAAACAGCAGCAGTAGAGTATTTGTGCCATCAAAATTTTGCCACCAAAGTAAGAAATGACGCAAAAAAATTGTCTTGGAGACAAGAAAGCCTTCGTCTTTTGTCGTTTGCACGGAGAGATTTTGCCATTTTTCTGATTTTCGCGTTTTAGTCCAGTTGTTTTCCTAGGTATAAAACCTTACGAAAACCCTACTGTCATATTGGCCCAAACCTCCCACCATACAAAGCGGTACTGGATCTGCCCTCAGATAAGTGGTTCACCCCGGTGATCAACGGGTCATGTGGGAGAGCGCATCATATACACACCGCAGAAATATGGAAATTGGGCGGGAAAATGGCAGTTAATCTTTGACCAGTGTTGCTTTTGGACCATCGTTTTCTGCTGTTCCATGCTTAGGAGGACATTAAAAGTCCATCTTTCGGTTGTAGCTCAACTGTATAACACGTCGTTCGGCTTATAGCGTAAAGCCGGAAGTTGTCAACTCATTTGTCTTCCATGATGTATTAAACCTTTGCAAAGTGGTTTAGGTAATTCTGAAACCTAGTTATATATGACAGCGTTAGTAAGCGGTATACATAGTAATTTTAGTACGTTATTTACAAATATTCCCACGTGTGAAGGTCTGCTGGTAACCTGTGAATGCATGGTCTTGGGTATCCCCTCGGGCTCTCCTGGCTTTCATCCTACCATAATGCTAGCCGGTGTTGTATAAGGAAAGTGTTCTTCAGTATGGCTTTAAACACCAATCAAATAAATAAATAAATAGCACGCAGATATTATTTTCAACAGTGTGCTTATAAATCCGTGGTACGTGTTGTGTAAATGCATTTTGATAATATATTGCGGAATTTGCAGTGTTACAAATGCTCTATACACTCAAACCGTTACACTGATCCAGAAAGTATATAGAGGATATTGCATCGGGAATGCTGAATACCATAAATACTGTTCGAGTCTCGTGGGTTATCAATTCCACCTCTCACGAGAACAATATGTATGATATTCAGCGTTCAATGCGCAATATTCTATTTATTATTTATACCCTAACAGTATTATGATCTTGTGTACTTTAAAGAGTTTTCGGCATTTGACGTGTACATGACGTGTTATATGATTTCGTGTCTTCTTGCGTAACGCGAGAATGTAGCAGTTGACTAAACTTGCATTATGACACTATTGCTTTGAGATCAGATTGGAACGTTATAAAATAAACTGTTTCTTTTTTGACGTCATGACGCCTGGGTGTGAAATATCAAAATGTGATATTTCAATGCAGTGAAAATATCACTTTTATCAGTGAAGGAAATACTGGGATGTCACTGATATATAAATAATAAAAGATGATTCCTCATTCCTAACTGGTCGTTTGAATCCGTAGCTGTTGGCTGAATAAATTGTACAAAGTTGTCAAGGATGTGTGCATCGTATCTCCGTGTGGTCGCATTGTTTTCATGTTTTTCTGTACACATGTGTTAATGTGATGGCAACTGCACGTTGAGTAATTTCAGACCAGTGACGTTTCCTAAATTTCGTTTAACATCGCTGTAATATTTTTACCTAATTCTGCTTAATCCATGGTACTAGGGGGAGTGTAAGTTGCTACTTCTGCAATATTTACGAGAACTGTTAGAATAAAACCCTGAGGTAAACTGACACGAGGCCGAATTTCACCGGTAACATGTGACTATTTGCCAACTATACCACACTGTGGCCGTTGTTGTGGTTTTACTCTCTGTGCTGTAGATTTTTATATCTTGTACCATCGGATATAATGGAGATAATCTGATCAGGCAAATGTGCATGCTCTTTTGCAGAGGTCTTTGTGTACTTAACGCTCTAACCAAGATGTGTACCACGGTTTGAGTCAACCACTTTTGTGTGAACGAAAATATGTGAAAGGCATTATATTGCACTATGCTGCACTATACCCAGCTCCGAACGTACCATTTTATTTTATTTATTTATTTATTCATTCATTTATTTGATCAGTGTTTTAAGCCGTATTCGAGAATATTTCATTTATATAACGGCGGCTAGCAATATGGTGGAAACCGGGCAACGCCCGGCATAAACCCACATCCGCAGGTATCTGGCAGACCTTCCGACGTATAGCTGGAGAGGAACGGACGCACTAGAACAGATACATTAGGATACTGACAAGCATAGGGCTCACTTGCATATACATGTAGCTAGCTAGAATGCCTGTCCATAGTCCAGTGTTTTCAGCGAATTTATGATGCAGGCTCCAACAAGGCTTTAATTTACAAACGTTGGTTCTATAGACTATGCAGGGTGGGACAAGCACCCTCATATACAGCCCTGATAAGTGCCGGCCAGTTTAAAACGGTATGCCGGGCGGTATACCAGAAAGTACCGATTCAGTATTTAACATTACAGAAAAATTTTACGGACACATCCGAAGACCTTTATTTTAGGAATCTTCAGTTAAAGGTTAAATAGTATTAATCCTTGAAATTATTTGGAACCATGGCGTTAGATTTGCTCCATAGCATTCCCTTCATAACATTTTAATAATTCTACCCGGTTTGTGTTGCCATTTGTCTTGCACTTTAACTTACACGTTCTAACGCTTTGTACTCCGCTGCTTTAAGTGAGTACCTTATACCCGATATGATATATACAAATCTAAACCCACAAGTTCGAAATCAACATGGCTAATTTGGAATTTGCATATACCCCAAAGAAAACTCAGTACAGCTGTACTGAAGATTTCGAAGCAAGAATTGTAGACATGCACAGTTAACACTTCTTATGGCCTTACTACCGTGTCCTTTAAGTTATCATCAAGACTGGGTCGAGCTAATCCTAGCAAAGGAATCATTTCCCCACAGAGAATTACCATACGTAAGGCGCCCCTGGTCACCCGGCTTGTAATTCAAGCACTTGTCAGCAGAATCTTCGCGCCTGATCGTATGGGGGGGGGGGGGCGATTTTTGGCTTTCTCCGACCCACTCTGACATATGTCTTGCCTAATTCGCACAATTCGCTAGGTTGTTTCCGGTTATTGCACTGTCGAGAAATCACGCATGCGCAGAGGGTGCATGTCCTTTACGTTTCCAGACAGCGAAAACAATGTCAAGTGGAGTACTTGACGATAACACTTGTAACACCTGCCTATCTGGAAAGGATCAAGAAAAGAAAACAAGTTGAACACTCTAAAAATAAGTTACTCTTTCAATAGCCATGTTACGTACTAGTTTGGAACTTGCGGTCAGCATTATGATGGCGGGTAGAGCCCGGGGAAAACCCACGACCATCGGCAGGTTGCTGGCAGACTTTCCCACGCACGGCCGGGGAGGAAGCCAGGATAAGCTGGGCTCAAGTTGTGAATTAAACCCATTATGTTGTGAATTGCTTATTTCAACGAAACGGGAATTTCTTATTTACTGCCTTTTCCAAAGACAAGTTTCAGGGAAAACATTAGCCTCATGATTTCTTAAACATAAAGAACGTTTTCAAAAAAGAGAGTTGTCTGGAACTAGAAGTTGTCAGCTGTTCCCTATGATGCCGTAGAGACATACTTACATAACAATCAATGCAATACTTTACAGCACTTTATATGTAAATATCGAAAGGTCATTTTTTCGTATTATGTGTATTATTTGGGACTTTGTATTGTCGTGCTATGAAACAAGAAAACCTATAAAAGTATCTCAGTTATTCTGTTGCCGCAACAGTCCCAACCCATCTGCTGTTGATCTATAACAGGTCAAACACTGGCACCAAACCCGGGTCACTGTGAACAGGTGCTACTTATTATTAAGTCTGGGCGCCCAGAGCGGTTATATCCTAGATTAATGTCTCCGAGAATGTAATGCGTGGCGCAATACATTCTCTAATATATAGATCTAGGATAGAATAGATTAATGTGGTTTTTCAGACACAGAATAAAAAGGTCACATGATAAGATAAGAATTAGAAACTTAACTTTCCAACTTTCTGTTATAGTTATATACAGTTAAATCCCGGCTGCACTGTCGAATTGTGGACTTTCTTTGTGGCGATTCTGACTGAATGATATTGGACCTGTTAAGTCTGTAGTGTAGACAGCGTTCGTCTAGAATGCGTGTACATGTCAACCGTATGCCAAGGCGTTCTAAACCTGAGAGGACGTTCACTGTTCAATAACGCAGGTGGCCGTCTGATGACACCATATTGTATGACCGTAATTATGCACCGACAGTCTTTTGGTATTTGACCACTAATCTATCAAAGCCACTTAACATTTAAACTCATCGATGTTTTGTTATTGAGGCGTTACATGACACTGCATAACATGACGCGCTCATGAATACACTGACTTAATGTGACGATAAAACATATTACATGGAAGAAAGGCGCCACTGGACATTTCGGCATTTCACATATAATTAACTAATAAGATAATGAATGCTTTGATTAATGGTGTTGCGGGTGACATTTACAAATCGCAATTGGCCCATATTTGTATTTGTAAAATTCCACCTCAACAATTTCTGTGTTCTTTTCTGTATAGACAGACAGGGTGTGATATTTAATTTATTTTGAAGACAAATATTTTAATTTCAAGACAAAATACTTTATCAGAATGAAAACCGGCATGGACAAAAGTAGATTATACCAAAACAAACATGGTGTATTCCTTTAGCATACGCAATATCGATAGAAAAAATATCATGGAGTAAAAAACCAAATCTAACCCCACGATTGAGAAAAAATCTCTGTAGAATAATGCTCGAGTGTAAAATTTTTGACATACGTGTTCAATTACTGAACATTGCAATGGACCTAAATGTGTCTTTTCTAGCTGATCCATGTGCACCTCTGTGGCTTGACCCTGTACTTCGCTGTATCAGCCACACAGACACTGCTTGGTTAACTCGAATCCAGCATTTTTTTCACTCGAAGTCCATAGCATTTTGTTCCAGCCCCCAAACGCAACAAATTCCACGCACCTGTATTGATGCATAATATGAGCTTGATTTGAGTTAACCACGCAATGTCTCTGTGGCTAATAGTAGAGTGTAGGGTCGTCGCAGGGCCTTCGTCTGGGAGACAAGAGAATTTTAACATTTGACTGATAATTTTTAATTTACCACATATGTTTATTTACTTTATTTGGTTATTTGATTGGTGTTTTACGACGTACCCGAGAATATTTCACCTATACGGCGCCGGTCAGCATTTTGGTGGGAGGAAAGCAGACAGAGCCAGGGAATAACCCAAGACCAACCGCTAAGGTTGCTGGTAGACCTCCGTACAAACGACCGGAGAGGAACCCAGGATGAGCTACGCTTGAGCTCACAGCGACCGCATTGGTGAGAGACTGCTGGGTCATTACGTTGCGCTAGCGTGCTAAACAACTGAACCACGGAGGCCCCCTACTTGTGTTTAAAAGAACGTTACTAGGACGTATAACAGTATAATCCCTTCTTTTTGTGTTTTAGTTTAGGATTATTTACCACTGAAAAAGTGTAATATTCAGTATAATATGGATCAACCTTATGTATGTAACAGATTGAGTTCGCATGTGTGATGTTGCATTAACAGACCTATTAGCATTCGCCGATCTGTAAATGCTTAAGTTGGCGGCATAGAGGGCGCATAATAGACTACAATTCCGTCTGTGATGCGCGCAGTTACTGAACAGTTGTCCATTCTTCATGCACCTACTCGTTAGCAGAGCCTTACTCAAATTCAATTACTTTGCACAGTCGTTCTTTTTTCCCCAAGCAATAATGCCTTGAAATGAAGTTAACCTGTCAGAAAATCTGCATGTAATTAAATCACCGACCCATGAGTTCACCACTCTTGTGCTTTTGAAGTCAGATTTACTCTCCTTAACGCTTCAATGGCGGCCGTTTCCGCTGTCATCCCCAGCGGATTCGTTACCGCAAACCTGTTACGGTACATTTACGTCCCATTTCAGTCCAGTTTCAGATATTGTTACTTCTCCATTTTGTTCCCTGTCGATTTGCTTACACCAGTTAACTTTTCTTTGAGGCAGCAAAAAAAAGGCTGACATTGTAGAGACACATATATTTTCCACTAAACGTTAGACGTCCGTCTCGAGGTCAGAAAATCCCTGGTCAATCCGAATCGGGTCATACCAAACACTTAGCACCGAGAGATTAGAGCAAGGAAGCAGGACTGGTCGATATGGTGACATTATAATGGGTAGGCTGTCAAGTCTGATGTCTTCGGCATGATGTTCCAGGTGCGCCAACACTTTGCATGGTAGCATAGGCTCGCCCTGCCAAAAGAAAACATAGTATGTGCATTCTGAGGACTCCTTGTTGTCATATAGTTGAAACATTGTTAAGTACGACGTAAAACCTAAGTATACATACATACAAACAAACGTTATAAATACTGGGAAGTCGTTTTTGCCGGTGGATTCAGAGAATGGGGTCATTAGTTCGTGTGTGTAGTTCTCGATAAACATCCATGAATGGGTTCACAATGCTGATCACACAAATTAGTGACGTCATAACCGGAGCCTGATGGACTAAGTAATTTTGGGCCAAAGTCCAAATTTTCAATTCAATTAAATTAATTTTTTAAATTAAATTAACTTAAAATAAATTAAAATGTTTGAATTCAGATTTTTAAACTTTACTGACATTGTACTACCACACTGCTGAATCAGCGATGAAAATTTTATCTATTTGACGCAAATAAATGAGGGTAAAATCCGAATTGCAATTTTAAACTATAAACTTAAATCGCTGTATAAAACTGGCCCCAGACGAGGAACTGGAGAAGAAATGCTCCCAGAAATATATCCTCACAATAATAAGCAACGTAATTTTCTCCAGACTTGAACTTTCATGTGTTTGCATGTCGCTAAGGTCCACTACGTAATCAACCGAATCATACATCAGATGCGTTTGAATAAATGTACAAGATATAAAACGTAAAGCAACATATTAAACTCGAGCGAAACAAAGTGCATCCGTCACGTAGATAAATTAAAGATGCTTTCTAGTTTAGTGTTTGACAGGTGATGAAGTAAAAATTTCCATCGACATATTGGTTATACTGTATATCAGTAACATTCAGCTGTGATGAATAACGGTTCTTTGAATTCAATGATAGGTCATCTGATATAAAAACTTGGGGATTTTTCTACACGCTATTAGTTATTAGTTTACGTTAACAAATAACGTCCGGTTCCCATATGTTGTTAAGTGCCAAGTGTTACAGTGTTTAGAAATGCCGGTCAGTCTGCATCGTTCAGACACAATTTCCTTTTTTCTGGACTGGAAATACCTTGCCATTCGAGCTCATTCATCTCCACATAATCTGATAAGGTTTCACCATCGGGTTCTCGCGTTCGCCAGGGCGACATCTTCGTCCGGCAGTTCAGGGGAAGAGCTATGTGATTACCCCAGGTCATTTGCATTAGTAAATAGCTTTGTTAGCGCTTTACAATTGCCCCTCGGTAGGCCTGCGATATGAAGTAAAAACGCCCTCCAGACGCGGGTGTGAGTTTTTACACCGATGGTCGTGTTAGAGCCTGTCTCAATTTAACGCGAATGAACTCATTACTAAAAGGTTAGAACGTCCGCTTCTAGAACGGGACCTCCTAAAATCCACGCTTACATACATACATGAAAACCCGTAAGTATTTGCAATCTTGGCGTGATATTTTCTTAATTGCATTATAGCAAGTGGCTTTATGCACGTGAAAGTTTGTCTCTATCCGTGGGTAAAATTTCTTGTAGAATAAAATGGTTGGGCCTGATATCAACCAAACGAAGCATTAAGAGACGGAAGCATGTTCCTTGGCCTCATACGTGTGTAAGGCAACTGATTGAGGTCACATCCGGGTATTTGAAATACCGGATTAGCTAACACATTCTTTGTACTTATCCCTCAGGTCAGCCCGGGTTTGTTCATTCTCCTGTAGCAGTCACATTTTTGGGGTTACAATATGTAGCTTATCTATATACGTATGTACCAGGGGTATAATATATTTAGATTTTATTACAAATTAGGAATTATTATCTTCACCAGAATCCAGTGAGGAGATTTAATGAAGTAGGGAGATTCGTTACTTAGAAATAACATTCAAAACAAGGAACGAATACCAGAAATGAATGTGTGTATGCTTGGGTTTAACGCCGTACTCAACAATTTTTCAGTCATGTAACGATAAGGAGTCCCGAGAATGTATACATACTGTGTCTTCCTGCATGTGGTAGGACGAGTGCATGCCGCCAAAGTGCTGCCCCCACTGGAAGACACCAGACATGACACCTCCAACCAGTCACATTATACTGACACCGAGCCGGCCAGTCCTGTTTCCATGCTCCTATTCTCACAATGATGAGCGTCATATAGACAGCAAGAAACACCATTCATTAAAGTCTTTGGCACGACTCGACCCGGGATTGATGCCAGATCTCCCGACCTCGAGGCGGATGCACTAACCATTAATCAAAAATAACAAAAATGTGTGGAAACAAACAACGTAGAAAAGATATCATTTTCTCCAGATTTAATTCGGAGATCATTTTTTTTTCACCGTCTTTTGTATGAGAGTAGAAGAGGGACGCATAGCAGAGTTTCCCTTCTAGCATTAGCGGAAATCATGCACTGACTATTATTGGCAGCCTTTATGGTTTTCGGACAGGAAATAACTAACTTATTAAGAACAAACCCTGGGATAAGGAAAGCCAACAATGGCAGCTGAATACCTTCAATGACTTCTATAATCTTCTCAGTGATCTTTAATGATAAGTACGCAAGAGCGAATGCAACTTTGCCACGTTTGTTTTCATAATATAATGTTGTTATAAATCATCAAAATCATGTAGGTTTTCTCTATTGTCTATAACACATTATATCATACGTTTATATGTTTCTTACGTAACTATTTCGCCACGAAATATTTAACTCTCTGACATCCGAGGCTCTTCCACTCTAAAGAATCATCGCACAAATAAGCGCCGTGGTCTGCATTTTGTTTCATAAGAATGATGTTGCGGCCATTATGACCGTTATTTAACAGTGAAAACATTTCATAGCCTGTTGGCAGGACTTTTACCAGTAATTTTATGAACATTTTACAACACTGGACAGCACCGCACCGGCATCAACGTCCTTAAACAAACACACTGATTCGAGACTTCATCCACTCACGGCATGCTTTTCGCCAAATAACAGAACCGGTAGCGGTATTGTCATAAAGCCTCGTGGTGTAAATCATCTGTCACGAATGGCAACTCCCCCATTGATCCCAAAGCTGTTTAAACGCCATCTTCTTATCTCCTTTTGCCATTAGCTTCACTTTTAAACACGCTAACCCCAGCTTTTGGGGGAAGGATTTATCCATTTTTACCCCTGCATTGTTCCTAATCACTATCGAAACCCAACGTTCCTCAAGTTATCACGGATAAACACAAATCCCGTGCGATTTGTTGTGGTTACAGTAAGGCCCCTGAGCGTCTGAATATCCCTTTTTTCCCCCATGTGTGCTGTCATTATCGACGGTTAATGGACATTACAGTTCATCCCCCGCCTCATCGACCGGCCAGGTTCATCCCCCGCCTCATCGACCGGCCATGTTCTTCTGCCAACCCCGGATTCTTATTGAATATGGAAGTATTGCAGGCGTTGAAGCTTTCCCTGAGAGGAGTGTGGAAGTGTACATCAAAATTGCAGGCGTTGAAACTTTCACTGAGAGGAGTGTAGAAGTGCACTGAAAATTGCTGGCGTTGAAACTTTCACTGAAAGGAGTATGAAAGTGTGCTGAAAATTGCAGGCGTTGAAGTTTTTATTGAGATGAGTATGGAAGTGTGCTGAAAATTGCAGGCGTTAAAACATGGACAGAAAAGAATGAAAAAAAGACAAAGTAAGCCGATGTGCATAACTGAAGGAAAAGTGTTTTACTAAGCTGAGCAGCTTAAGTTCTGCGTAGTGTAGGATATACGTTTCTTCGAGAATCTCTCCATGTTTTCTTCCAGAATCTTTCCATCTCTCCAAGTTTCAAATGCAAGAGGAAGTCTACCATCTTAACAACAGTTACACAGACTTTTTCGCCGGGTTTCTAACCATTTGCATCCACCAAACTTTTAATTAGTACTCACGTAAACACACCTTGTAGTAAACTTCAAAACCTTTATAAACAAAAATAAACCCCTTAAAGACGAGCAAAATCCAAGAAAGTTAGGTCAGAAAAAAGTAAAGTGAAATAAGACATCGGAGCCAAAAAATATCCATTACTAAACTCATGCCAACCTCACCGGCCAGGAAATGCTAATTGTGACCTTTATTTGGACAAGACCTGAAGTAATCCATGGATTAGTTCGATTCGATCTTGCCTTAGACAGGAAATATCACTGACCCTTAAACCGGAATCGTATGTGACACAGGCAGAGGAAACAACCGCGCTCATCCATGAAGATAAAGGAGAGGAGCAAGAGCGATCCGAGATAACAGCTCATGTCACGTGAACACTGACAGTGGAACCGATTTGTTTTCACTTCGCCTTGTATTTGCAGGCTAAAGCGCTGATCATGCTGCCGGTTTCCTCTCCGGCCGTACGTGAGAAGTTCCGCCAGCAATCCGTGGATGATAGTGGGTTTCCCCTACCCGGTTTGCCCGGTTTTCTCCCACCATAATGTTGGCCACCGTCGTATAAGTGAAATATCCTTGGATATGGCGTAAAACATCAATCAAATAACTAAATAAATCAAAAGCACTGTTTTACTTGCTCGTGCGATTAAGAGCGTTAGGTGTGCAGTCCTGTCAAAAGTACATGTACTTCTTTAAGGATATAACCTGCCCTTTGTTAAAGGAAAATGGGGAATTAGGCGATTTAACCTACAGGATAACAAATTTATTTACATCATTTAAGGTGAGGGTGTTTTTTTATACACGAGAAATTGTCCCTTTTCTTCTCTGTCTCATTCCTGTGGCAAATTTAGCCAATCTGAAGCGAACCCGTGCTAATGTGTTCGAATCTATCCACTGTTGATGACACCGTCTCAATTCAGGTGTGCCTTCGTTTTGTCATTACCAGTTTCCCAAGTTGTTGGTTAAATGAATATATTAATGACAGATTTTAACAACAAATAATGTACGTTTGACATGTACCTAATTTTTTTACTAAGAAAGATTTCTCGTTGTTATATAATTTCTAACGAAAAGAGTTTCGCGATTTTGCATTGTCCTCACGTTGTGGAGTATATATATAATCGAAAGCTATCGCAACAAAGGCATGAAGAGCTTCATAAATTAACAACAACCCATACACTTGACGAATAAAAGCCCATGCAAAAAAAGAAATAGCTGCCTAGTTTCGAACTCACAACCTTCCTACATGGCCTGTTGGTCTTATTATGATCTCTGGACTATCCGCGACTTATCTGGGCTTTGACCATAACAAAAATATAGAACTGTCTAAACATTGCAATTAGAAAACTTGAAGGTTGTTAAAGAATAGTGATAGTGTAAAATATGTAGTATTAAGTAAGGTGTTTTGGGGTGGTTTTTTTTCATTTTAATTTTCTTTGTCCAGCTTGCATTAATTTAGAGTATGGAATTTTATATAAAAAAAAAGTATGAACGTATTTTATTAGTCAGGAAGAGATCGAGCGTGTTCCAGTCATAACTTCAGACGCGTGAGAACGAGAAAAGTGTTATTGTCAAGCTAGCTGCTATGTTCGCTCGTGTATAATACGTCAGGCGAGCTTTACACGCCAAGTGCTGTATTTACCTATTTTGAAGGTGAATAGTGTTTAAAACCATTCGTATGTTCTACAAGAATCTGTGCTTGGATGACACATTTTCCCACATTTTGTCAAAAGTAGTCAAAAATCAGCTGTAGTCTGTCCACATTTATTTGTATGCTTTGTTAGTTCTCTAGCAATTTGTATTGAGCGTTGTTGGAAATTGATCTTGCGGTTATTGACCTGGGAAGGCCATTTAGCGTTGATGACCGTTGTACGAATTTCTGTTTCGATGTCTACATGAAATGCTTAATTATGTGAACTAAAACCTTCAACTTAAAGGTATTCACTGCAGGTTATAGATCAACTCTTTACCACCTAGATACGAAAAGGCTATAGAATCGTGTATCGCGTGTTTCCTTCCAGGCGCTTCCCTCTAAACCGGAGATTCCGCCAGCCCCAAATCAAAATGTGTTAATTGTCTCCTTGAACGAGGAATTCCTCAGAGGACTTCACAGGCCTCTCTGAGTTCACCTCGGTTCAAGCCCATGGGCTGATGCGAGCTGTTAACCAAACATAGAGTCGCATATCTTGCTTGCCTGAAATTTGCACCGGATGTATTGGACGTGTTCTATTTCCAACAATTTGGTCTACAGACCACCAAAGATCGCCTGTGCAGTTTGTATTTTGATAGATACACCATGAGGATCTGTAGAGCACCCTGTGATGCCATGGGCTAAGCACGAAACGTGTTTTCACCATCGTCTGTAAGTGAAAAGCTCTTATTAATAATTATTATAATGAATACATGAATCAATGGTTGTCTTATGCAGCGTACAGTCTGTTTCCCAGTAATAACTTTGATACGGGTATTAAGTACAAAGCTCAAGAGATTGGAACAACGTTCGGCCTCATAACCCAGGTTGCACCTGGGAAGGCCTGGTCGTGGGTTTCCCTAGAGCTCTGCCCGGCTCCCTCCCACCATAATGCTAGCCACTGTCGTATAAGAGAAATATTTATGAGTACACCAATTGAAAAAATAAATCATTCAATAATCACACGTGTTTTATGTAAACCTGCTTTTAGGTCTTTCTTTTTAGTGCTAGGGAAAACAAATTAAGAAATGGAAATTGGAAATGTGCAGTTCCGTTTCCGTTCAAAAGTGTAAGATGAAGTGGCCAGGGTAAACACTATACACAAAGACATGGACGTTCCTATAAAGTATACTGTCTGCTACAAAGCATTACAGGGATATGAGTCTCCATGCAGAAAATAAACCTGACGAGATTTGGAGAGTGTTTGTCTGATCCTTTTATCACATGAGATTCCCTATTTTCTTTGATCTGGAATTATGTTTCTCAGAGGAATTAAAGCCGACACTGACATACATGATAAAATTGATTTGTAGATAACGTGCATACATATTTTAGATGTGGGTCATGGCTAAGTGATCAAGGTGTTTGCCTTTCACAGATATATATATATATAAAGTGCATGGTGCACGAGTTGGATAGTCGGTTAACTGTTTCTCTTTACATGAATTCCTCCTAAGTTTGTTTTTATTTTGTATACATTTTTAGTTCTTTGGTGCTTTACACGTGTGTTGTGGAAACTAGTCTGGTATAGTTATTGACCCAGAACGTCCATTTTGGTTCATGGCTGGCATCCAAATGTCTGCTTCTACGCTTAGATTTCGTTCATTCAATTCCATTCTTCGACAATGAATTTTCGAGATTGCCTTTATTCCATTGTTCTCTTGGCATTGGTGACGGTAAATTACCAACGGTTCTTATTCGTGTAGTTTTACGTGGAGTTTCACCGAGATAATTAATTTAATGAACATCAGTGCACGTTGAAAAGAACTAACCAAAGGCCCGTGCTTTCTTAATTTCTCCACCCAGAAAACAGGCCGTGATCGTATCAGTGAAAACTTTTTTAGTACTTTACATTATGCAGCAATCGAGAAATACATATGCACTGTTTTCATGTTATTGTGTTTATCTATTAAACGTGATGACACCATGGCATTTTGAGCAATGCTAGACCAGCGAAACCATGGTGATATGGGGGTTTAAATACACCACGCTTACATGGACAGTTAGAATATAACCAAGACCGAGGTAAATCATAATGTCAACATTTACCAGTCATTGCTGCTCTGGTTTTGCTCTATGCTGTACTTCTCTATACTTTGTAGAATTTACAACACTTATAAAAATGCAAAAACACAAACGAAACAAATATCGTCTCGCGTAAGATTCGAACTCGTGTATAGAGCGCATTCAGCTAAAGCGGGAAACGGCGCACTTGTTAACATGTCATGTTACGTTCAATGTCAATTTCACAAAATCGTCTTGGCATTTCACTCAGTGTGTCATTAATGAAGATAATACCTGTATGATTACCATCTAAAATAACAGTTAATGACAAGAAACAACAATCCATTTAGAAGATGATAACAACCCCTGCATTCGTGGAATAAAATCTCGCTTACATGTTTCCAGCAGTAACTTATCCCTTTTAGCCTTGAGCGGTATTTAAATTTTCATGATGAAGATGCAGTTCCACGAGACCCTCATGATGTTACCAGCGTTTAATTAGCTGCCATAGTGACAAAAATGCCTACATCGGTACTTGTCACGTTCACGTAATGCTAAGAGCTTTGTACTAGGCGGGTTTTGAACTTTTTATAAACTCTGATGACAGATTCTCCACTTGTCCATGGGCGTGTTACTGAAAAAAAAAATTGCTGTTTGCGCTGCCGTTTAGCAGATCTGTAAAAGTGGCAACGGGACGTATATTTGAAGTTGAAAGAAGCAATCTGTTTCGTACATTGTTATTAAAGAGTTTATCTTAAACATAGCGTATATTAAATCTCCTTACATGCGTTTGTAATGACCCAGGAGCTTCTCACCAATGCGGTCGCCGTAAATTCAAGTCCAGCTCATGTTGTCTTCCTCTCTGGCCGCACTTGAGAAACCTTCGGAAGGTCAAGGGTTTCTCTCGGGCTCTGTCCGATTTCCGCTGGCCACCAGCATATACAGAAAATATTCTCCAGTGCGACGTAAAACATCGATCAAATAAATAAATAAATACATCATCGGTCGACTGAAAGATGCAAGTTATGGTGACCCCAGTGATGTAAGGCATAAGTCTTTTTCATGCATTTGTTTGTTTACGTTTCATATTTATTAATTTATTGTACTCAGATTTTACACCAAATGGAAAGTATTTCACTCATACGCCTGCAATGGGCTTTTTTCACCTTACTGTATTTTAATTCACATGCGGTGTTTGTTGAATGTTAAACCCTTCAATACAAAAAGCGTTGAGGCCTTGCTATTTCATCCCGATTTTTCAACTCAAGTGGTGTTTGCTGAATATTAAACGCTTGCCCACAAAAAAAAATCGTTGGAACGTCGCTTTTTTCGCCCAGTTATTTCAGCTGATTTGCCTGAGTTTGCTGAACATTGAACCTTTGTCTACAGAAAAAAAGAAAAGGAACATTGAGAAATTAATGATCAGAGATTGCACACATATCGCCTCGTTAAAAGTTGAGTTTTAGCTGCTTGGAAGTCGTTTTTATTGACAACAAAGCCATATACCGTCTTCTTTGTAAATGTTCCACGAAAAACAAAACAAAAAAAAACACAGAATGTGACATTGATTTCCGGTATAGCCTACACTCTATGAGATCGCTGCGTCTCCAGGTAGATGAGCTTTTCTGTGTGTTTGGTGCTCGGAGATCAGAACTCGACCTTATTCTCGTGGTTGGTCACAAAGGCCCGCCAGTTCTACGTGTCGTTGTTTGGCTTCAATCCCAAACCTCCTTTGAGGCCTCGTGTTGGAAGAACTCTGTCTTTCTCAGCTCCCTTAATAGTTTCTAGCAGCACCACTTCCCTTCAGCTCATTGCGTCACCATTTCGCGTTTCTTTTATGAACTCCCTTGGTCGTTCAGGTAACTTAATGGCTTGATGACCTATTTGTTCCCTTGGCCGCTATATAAAATCACGTGGCCGCGTTCGGGTTTTCGCCAATGAGGCTTCTTTAGGCACCCAATATAAAGCAGAGCCCCGACTAATGCAAGGTTTTGTTAGGACCTTCATCCAGGGGGTGGTAAAAGGCCAACATCTGATAGATATTGCCCTGACAGGGACCCGTGATAAGACCCTATTAGGCACCGATTTACCCCTCGACCTTTCAGAGCCCTCAGGTGCTTCTCGATGGATGTGGCATAAATTGCGATCTCCTTTAAAATAGATAGCTCTTTCACCTTGTACAGTGATCACATTTCCGGTTGGTTCCGGTGTAAAAGTAACCCAGTGATATAGCGCTGTAACTCACGACGCTTTATGGCCAGGCCGTCAATGGGAGACAACTCCCTTGAGATATAGGTCTGACACGGAATTAATCGTAATGGGTGCTCTACAGACCTCCTCTCGCTATTAGTCACATTTTTCATGGAACAATCTCTCAATTAATCACCTTTCTAGCGACTAACCCCTTTATTAATCATCGATCAACCTCTCCATCGATCACCTTTCTATATGTACTATGGAGGCTAGATTCTGTTGCGACTAGTTATGGATTCTAAAATCTCTCTGAAGAATGTCTGTTTATGTCCGTTTTTTGAAGTCGATTCTATGGTCTGGGCTTACATGTATATTTATTTATTTATTTATTTGATTGATGTTTTGCGCTGTACTCAATAATATTTCACTTATACGACAGTGGCCAGCATTATGGTGGGAGGAAACCGAGCAGAGCTCGGGGGAAACCCACGATCATCTGCAGGTTGATGGCAGCCCTTCCCACGTACAGCCGGAGAGGAAGCCAGCATGAGCTGGGCTTGAACTCACATCGACAGCATTGGAAAGAAAAAAAACTCTGCATGCCAAAATTGTGCTATCCAATATCTCTGTTGCTGGAAATGCGTCGAAAATAATCAAGCGTGCTTATTTTTGTTTTTAGTTGTTGTATATTTAGATGAGTTGATCGTCCGAAAATGACCTGATACTGTCAGAGAGGTGAAAATATCAACTAACCACATTCAGCCTAATAATTACGAAATCTAACGGCGTTTAAAAATTAGACATTCCACATCGACCCGGTGAAAAAAAATCGAAGTGATTTGTAGACATGGTCGTAAGTTTGAGTTAATTAAGAAAGAGAACGCATCGGAAATTGGGTTTGTCAATCACGAAATGAACACGCCATGAATAAAACAGTCAAGAAAAAAAGGAAATTAAAGGAGTTTTTTCTTCGTGTATTGTTGAGAAGGGAAAAATCATGAAGATACACGTGTGACAAATGCATCTAGTACTGATTAAACCCCTCGGGAAATCAAAACTTTGGGGCTAATGTAATTACTGACGTGGAAATGTGGATATTTTTTCCATGTCCACATGTTGAGTAATGAATTCAACGTGACTGGTCTTTTTGAACTCTGGCCGAGAGACGAGAAGCACTGAAATGATCAGAAGTTCGGCAAAATGCTCACTGAGTAGAATTATTCCTTTTAAATATATATACAATCGGGGCTCTTGTGTGACGCCTACGAACCATATCTTGAGACTTCCCGGGTTCATATCCCACTCCCGCGCTGAGTGGGCTGCCGCTTTAATTCTGGAGATTTGTCAGCTACGATAGAATCCTGTTTCCTGCACCCTTAATCCTGACCAAAGTATTAAACATCCTTGACTAAATTTATATATTTATATAAAATACCAAATAAATGAATGATTAATTGATTTCTATTTAATTCCATGCTCTTATGAATTTTCGTATTATACTACCAGGTGTCACTTATGGTTGGAGGAAAACTGAGTACCCGGGATATTAAAATCACCCACGTCTGAAGTTACTTGCCAAATTTTCCACGTATGACGTGCAAACGTCACCTTAAACAAAACAAAAGGGGTCTTCAACGAACGTAAAATAATTATGCAAACAACACCACGGGCGCACCTGGTCGCTTACTCCAAATTGGGAAACGGCAATTTCCATGTTCAGGTCAAAGATTTCAACTCATACTTGACGTGTTTTGAGGGTTTGGATCCGTAAACTTTGCTAAATTGAGCTATATCCCGATCCGGGGCCTCCGGGACCGAGCTGTAGGGGGTCAGCGCGCAAGCGCAGCACGGTGACGCAGGAGCCTCTCACCAACGCGGTCGCTTTGAGTTTAAGTCCAGCTCATGTTGGCTGCTTTGACAGCTGTAGGTGGGAAGGTCTGCCAGCAATCTGCGGTCAGTGGTGGATATCCCCCGGGCTCCGTCCGGTTTAGTCCCGTGCACCATATCTCTGTCCGCCGTCTTATGAAATATTCTTGAGCTCGGTCTACAACCCCGATCAAATCAAATATAATACGTCCCTATTCCTTAAATTAAATCAAACGGAACAGAGTGGAAGCGATTGCTCTGTTTTGTAATGGAAAAGATAGTAGGCGTCACGATTCTACAACAAACTATCTAGTAGAATTATGACAACGCGGTATTGCACGAGGAAATACGAGGTAGTTCATTCATCCGTTTGTGATGTAAATGAAAAGCGAAAGGACAAAAAGACACCTTACCAATTGTAAAGACTGAATTGTGATATGATTATTGGGTTCAGAGAACACAACTGACAAACTATGCTGAGAATAAAATTATCAGCGAGTCCTTTGTGCTGTTGGCCTATAATTATACACAAGTAAAGGAGTTGTTCGGAAGACATATTGACTTTGGTGATCGATGGGACGTTGTTTCGTAATGCATTACCACGTCTTTGGCGAATATGATATTGACTTTTTTATACAGAAGATGTCAAAACTCGGGTATAGTGTCGCTGCCAAGTATAAAAGAGAACGCGATACGCGAATTGCCGCACAGTATTGTGATACATGGAAAAAAACGGAGGTAGGAAATGACACTCAGATAAAACTGTGTAGAACATTTTATGCCGCAGAAGAGGACAATAAACGTCAGCCCAAGATGGTTCTTTGTCTGCCGAATCATTAAATTATTAATGTTTCTCCCGAGCATACAGTAAAAACTATCAATAATATATAAACGATATTAAAAGGCCTGGCTGTCTACAAAAGATCCGTTTTTCATACGTCAAGAAAAATTCAACCAAAAATATCTTTGTTGGAACTTCTCCTTCCATGACCGTAATTACAGCAGTTCCGGCAGCAAAATGGCGATGGTAAGATATATGAGGCGGTTAATGGCGCTTTTTTTCCAGATCTCAAGAATTGGATTTTTAAATAATTTTATTTTCCTAGTGAGCCAGTGTTTTTGAAAAGCCGCAGAATTTTAGAGAGATGTGGAAAGTACATTGGCTTTTTCCAGTATTGTATTCGGAATTACCGTAGAAACGCAAAGCCTCTAATTGCCGACAGTACCGAGCTCTAAGATATGGACTATGATTTCTGAAGTTTATTTTCAAAAATTCGAGCACGGGACCTCATTAGCCAAGGGCTTTCTAAGTCGGAGCATTCCGTCGCTCAGAATCAGTGAGGATCCCAACTCAAAATTTGCTGCAGCAAGGCTGCCTTCCAAAAGTCTTCCTTTAAATCCGTTATCTGAGGAATGACGCATTGCCTTTTCATTATTCCAGCGGATCAATCCGTTCACGGTAGTGAATAATTGTTCTCCTGATAACGACTTAATCTGAAATCAGGAACGGATCAGTATTAATCCGTTAGACCACCGGAACGGCAATGGGTCATCCCTCACATAACGGATTTAACGGGAGTTTTTTTTCTCATGGTCAGAATCAAACCATGAACGTTGTCTTAGATGATTATACATGCACATAAAAACTGCTGTACTTTACCCTTACTCTTAAAGGTAGCTTCCACTAAACCTTTGTACAGACATTTACCTTTTCACTGATCAATATCTCGACCACCTTCTCCATATGGACCTAAGAACCCGCTCGGTGATATCGCATTTGAAGTACATTTCTTCACACAATGCATGTTGGTGGTAAACTTAATAGTTAAGGTTGTGTTGTCTTGTTGACATACTAACTTCACCTGTATATTTATTTATTTTACTTTTGTTTTACGCCTGAGGCTCTATTCAAAGAATATTTCACTTATACGATGGTGGCCAGCATTAAAGTGAGAAGGGCCCAGGCAGAGTCCGGGGTAAACCCACGACCATCAGCAGGATGTTGACAGACCGTCGTACGTACGGACGCAGTTATATATGCAATACGTTCTCAAGAAATCTGTCGTGTTTCTCCGAACTTCGGTTTCCTCCACCGATAATGGTGACCGTTGTATAAATGAAACTGTTCTGAGCTATGCATTAAACAATTACCAGGTAGAAATGCATTTTGTTGTTATCCGAAAAGATTAATACTAACATTACAATGGCTTGTGCCACACGTTTTGTTTATACGTGATATATTCTCGATAAACACGACACGAATTTCAAAGGACCACTGGTAAAACCTAGCTATTATGCCAGAATGTAATCCGTTGTTTAGAGATTATTTGTAACTCGTCTTAAAGGATTTGTACCAGCCTTAGTTGTGTTTAGAATTCTGCGACATCTATTATTTTTGGATGTCACTATATTTTAACAGTATTTATTCATTTATTTATTTCATTGTTTTTTGTTGTTGTTGTTTTTTTTTACTCTCTATTTAAGAATATTTCACTTATAAAACAGCCGCCAGCATTATGGTGGGAGAAAACCGGGCAGAGCCCGGGAGAAACTCATGACCATCCTCAGATTGCTGGCGAGCCTTCATACGTACGACCGGAGAGGAACATTTTTACAGGACGTCTGTGAATCCATATATTTTCTGCTGTGCCACCTTTTTCAGGCATAACGGTACATCGGTTTTTTCCTCCTACTCGAAGAAAGATTTTAAAAAATCAACTGCAGCCTGAATGCTGATAGTCGTTAATTTTCTCCGGGCACTGCACGGTTTCCTTCCAGCATAATGCTGACCGCAGTGAAATGCTCTGCGATGGAGTGTAAAACACTCAATAAATAAGTAAATAAATAAAAAAAAAACACATCTGCAATGGAAGAAAATAGTACCATACCAGAATTTTGACTGAAACATTAAACAGTAAAACCTGGAGTGCAAAAATCGTGTGAGAGAGAAGGAAGTAGCCAATCTCTGTGATGCTGAAAAGCCGTTGAAAAAATGCCAAGCATCACCAATGTGTTCAATTCCTGTTCTGTTGTTTTTCAGGGTTCTAACTCCAGTCTCGACCTGATGGATCCCTGTTACCAAGAGTTCGACAGGCTGGATTTTATTTCAGACGACTTCTTCGAGGTGGACTTCACGTCGGTCAGCAACCGGACGAATTGTAGCGGCCCGCTGCTCTCCTGGAACCACTCGGACAAGCCGTTATTCATTCAGGTGTTCGGGGAGACGATGTATGCTTGGCTAACTCCGGTCATCCTCATCATCGGTGTCTTAGGGAACTCCTTGTCCCTTAGCGTTTTCTCCTCGAAGAACATGCGGTCGCTGTCGGCCAGTAACTATCTGGCTGCTCTGTCGCTCTCCGATCTCATGACGCTCATATTCTTCGTGTTCATCCAGTGGTTGCAAAGAGGATTGAAACTGTTACCCGGTCACGTAAAAGTAGATTTTCTGGCCGTGACCGGAGTATGTCACATTCTCATGTATTTAGGATACATCTTCCGGTTTCTGTCTGCGTGGCTGGTCGTCATCTTCACCGTGGAACGTTACATCGGCGTTTGTCATCCGCTCCGACGCCGGAGCATTTCCACGGCGAGCAGCCGGAAGATAATCCTGTGCCTGGTTTTAGTATCGGCCGTTCTGCTCATTTACAAGCCCATACTGAGCGGTCCGGTGGAAATGCTCGGTGAGAAACACTGCGTCAGCTTACCGGAGCACAGAAAAGTGTCGGAGATATTGGACTGTATCTATGGCGTCCTCATCACCTTGGTGCCCTTCATCCTTATCACCGCCCTTAATCTGTTAATCATCCGCAAACTAGTGCAGCGAAATCGGCGTCAGAGAGAATGCAGCGTTATGACCGAGGAGAGCATCATCCGCCTCGAATTCACTCTCATCCTCCTCGCCATTTCCCTCTGCTTCATCGCCTTCAACTTGCCTTACTTCACTTTCTGGATTCAAACCGTCTTCCAGAGCAAGACGCAGAAAAATTCCAGCAAGTCGCACACCACTGGGGTACTGTATATCGTCAGAGCTATCTTCTATATGAACTATTGTGTCAACTTCTTCCTCTATAGCATAACGGGCGCTTACTTCAGGCGAGAGGTCAAGATGATTTTCAGATACAAGATAGGCCAAAGCCGAGGATATACCAATTGCTCCAAGTCGCATTACCAGAACTCACAAACGAACCAAACATGGGTATGAAAATCTCCGTATAAGATATAATATTTCCATTAGCAAATTTTCTTCCTCATGGTTTTGTCCACCCCGTTGGTTACGTCTCTGCCTCCATCACGATACGCTAAGGCACGCTCCCCACAGCGCATGTGTCACTCTATATGCTCGCCTTACCGCACTGCCACCATTAGGCCCGGTTGACCTTTGGAGTATGTGCCACGCACACATGTTTTGTTTGAGGTTTAGCCTCGATCATCACTGGGGACCTCCGTGGCCGACATGGTCAGCGCGCTACAACAGAAGCCAGGAGTCTGGCTCTCACCAATGCGGTAGCAGTGAGCTCAAGTCCAGCTTCCTCTACGGTCGTACGTGGGAAAGTCTGCCAGCAACCTGCGCATGGCGGTGGGTTTCCCCCAGGCTCTGCCAGGTTTGATCTCACTATAATGTTGGCTGTCGTCGTATAAGCGAAATATTCTTGAATACACCATGACACACCAATCAAATAAACTAAATAAATCGATCACTGCTGATTGGTCTTGCGCGGTCCTATAATCAACATTCATCAATGAAACTGATTCAGGTGTCCTTTATATTGATTTATTTATTTGATTGGCATTTTACGACGTACTCAAGAATATTTCACTTATACGACGGCTGCCGGCATTTTGGGGGGAGGAAACCGGGCAGAGCCCTGGGGAAGCCCACGGCCAATCGCGGGTTGCTGGCGGACCTTCCCATGTACGGCCCAAGAGGAAGCCAGCATGAGCTGGACTTGAACCCACAGCGACCGTATTAAGCTGCGTTAGCGCGCCAACCCGGTGAGTCTCGGGGGCCCCTACTTGCCCCTTCTAATCACTCATGCTGTGAATATTTAGATAAACAGAAGGCATATACATCGAGTAATACAAGCAAACGTCGTGGCACAGTTTTTGTGTTTTCTGACATCACTTCCTGCCTCATCACCCTCGGCGACGTCAGTGAAAACTTCAAGATTCCGTTTTACGAAGAGGGTATAACGTTGCGTCAAACGCAACTGCCATGGCCCACGTATCTCTACAGTATGTGTCGTCATGACAATTGCGTTGCACACAACTGACGCCCTGTTTGCCCCCTGTATAAATATAATCTTATTTTATATTTAATATTACACATTACATTGGTTATCTCGGGCTCAATGACGTCATACCCTCATATTCTCTCCTACCCCCTCGGGCGTGAGAGACTGAGGCAAAGCGTGGCCACATAAAACATAACCAATAAGTGTAGATGAAACCAAACGTATCTTTTAAGATGCTAATATCACTCTTAATTTTGCTGTGTGTTAGTAAGAATCAAAGTATAATTTATTCAAAAGGTGTTTCCAAAAGAAATTTTCACTGGTCAGTCTGATTATACTTTAATACTTGAAAATAAAAACCACAGCAGGGACACGACAATATCATAGATGACACGACAATATCATAGATGACACGACAATAGATGACAAATGGTCCTACGTACCGAGACTGGTGAAATCCGACCTCTTGTCAATTATATCTGAACTCTACGTCCCATGGTCTCAGTAGAATTAGGTTGCAAAGCAGTAATGTCTTATTGTCGTCTGTTTGATTTGACTGGATTGGATTTTTATTGGATTTTGTACTCATTTATACAATGGCGGCCAGTAAAACCCACGACCATCCTTGGGTTGTTGGCAGACCTTCTAACGTACGGCCCTAGACACACTCTTTTAGACATCAGTGGTCTAGAAATATTAAAAATACCATGTTATCATCACATTTATTCAACGGCCACTTGAAAACAATGAAAATAATACAACCAGGCCTTCGAGATGCCTAGTCCAACCGGAGAATCGGAACATTTGAAGCTAGGTAATACCATAAGAGCGAGTCTCCATAGTGTTTGTATGCTTGATGTTATTGTCTTTGAAGTAGAAAGGCAGCAGTTGAGACTCTACTCAGTGTTTTCTATTTGTATTCAAGCTTTTCTTAAGACTTCAAAGGAAAAGACCACACAAAAAATTAAGTTATGCGTGGTGATTGATAAAAACATTAAATTTTGTATCTGAAAATATATTCAATGAATTTTTTCGATTTTTTGAGAAAGTTTTGTGAGGTCACTGGTGAATAACGTCGTCAGTATGGTCTTAAAAACCCACCATACAATCAAAACATCTGACTGCGTTTAGTTTGTTAAATAAAAATCTAAAGAATTCAGTAAAGGTATTTTCAGATAGAATTTAAATGTTTTCTTCACTCACTATAACTTCATTTTTGAGTGGTCTTTCCCTTTAATGTAGTGACATTATTAATTAGTTATCTGTTATGTAGCAGTGTATAAATCTGTCGTAGGTTTGAGCCGAATCGGGATGTCGGGGGTCTGACTAGTTCACACAGTTTGAGGAGAGACAAGGGTGTACTCTCGCAAATTGACGAGGCAGAAAACGAGAATCTACTGTAGTTGTATAGCCGCCTTATCAATGGAACACTCTGACGGGCTACACAAAAGGGCCCAAATCACAGAGAAACACATTATTTTATGCTGTGACGCTGCATTGTTTGTGTACCACCTAAGTACTCTTTGAGTACACACACACCTAGAAAACGTAATCCAAGAAAGAACAAAGGAGCACACGGCTTTCGACCACTTTGTTACAAACGGAAAGGAGTTATACGAGTTTCCCATTAACCTCAAATCATTCTTTATCCGCGTTAGTTTGCGAGAACATCTATCTTGTCTCACCTCAACCTACGTGAGCTCGCGAGATTCCTGAAATGCCAGTTTGGCCTATCAGTATATAAAAAAGTATCTGCATGGTAGAACTTGCCCATAGAAATGTCTTTAACCAGCTTATGCCCAGTACATCCCTTGCTCACTCCACCCCCACCGCATATTACACGTCTTTTAATCTCCTTTTTTTACTTTAAAGCGCAAGTGTAAAGACAGACGGAAGACCCCATATTTCCATGGTAATATTGTTTTCGTCGGTGTTGTTGCTGTTGTCATTATTAAATGTGCTTTACCTCCCCTTTTGAGATGGTATTCACTTATCACGTGACCTTTGACGAGATTTGGCACACCCTATAACAATTCCATGTATCGATTGCAAATCTGTATATCATCAATTGCATTGTTGAGGCACATAATAGAAAAGGTTGCCGATTGACGGTTCCCTATAAAATGCCGAACGTTTGGTCACGTGATTGGTTACTGTGCTATGTGTTCTCCACGCGCGTGCATCATAACCGCAAACGTATCTTCGTCTGTATGTGCTTTAAAAGTATAGGCAGCCCTGTATATGTTTTCTGTCAATAAGTGATCACGGAAAACAGTTGTCTAAACGATGTCAATACAATACTTAATGGGTAATACTTTTAAGGAATTAAAAGGAATTTAAGGAAGGTATAAGATGAATATTGTAAAACAAAAAATCACCAAGAAGTTATAAATCAAAATATTAGCAGTTCCCTTATGATGATAATACTATTAAATAAAACTGCGTGCTAAATAGCACCTACCAGTCTGAGAGATATTCCTAAGATATACTCTCCCTAGAAAAGAAACGCATTGTAAGAACATGATGGTGCCACCAACGTCCACAATTAACGTCCTTTGTGACCTGGTGTCGTGGCTGAATGATATTCCCTTGCTTGCTTCTTGACTACTGATATTCTGACTTTCTGACTGTATAACTTGACTTAAAATGACAGCGTATTGATTTGGTTGCCCATCATTGAACAAAACGTATTTTTAAATGGTGAATAGTCAGCGTATGCGTTCGGTTTTGGCACCCAGTATTACTCGCGGCTACTAGCAGATGTAGCAACAAGCGAGGTCATGCTGGTTAATCGTGCGTAAACGATGTACCTATACTACTCGAGGTCATAGGCAGAAATAGCAAAAAGCGAGATAATTTTTCTTAATCGTGATTAAACGATGTACCTATATTACTCGAGGTCATAGGCAGAAATAGCAACAAGCGAGGTCATACAAATAGTTGTGCTTAAGTGTCCACGGATTCGATGGTTTCAGTCATTACCTCGTATCTGTATGGACTGCTGTCTGTCTAAAACCGATCGTTATTACTGTATGTTTGCTCATGAAACTCTAAAATGGCGAAGGGAATTTTATTTCAAACGTAAAGCTACTCGTTCAATCTCACGCAGATTCATCATAGCCCAAGAATAACGTCGTGTAAGAAGTTAATACTTCTCTGCTCATGGCAGGATTTTCACGTTCCAGTGAAGCCATTGTTGCGACCGATAATGTATTAAGTACCAAAACTGTAGTGAGCAACCGATATTGTAACAGTTTTTGACCGACAATGTTCAACCCATACTGTTGTAAAAGCGACGGATAATATTAAAAACTTTCCCTTTACGTTCCTGCACTATTGGTTCAAAATTATTACAGCATTGCGTAGAATGAAGTTACTACAATATCAGTAAATCTTTACTTCAGTATCGGTTTGGACAATTTGTATCGTTATTGGTCGTTTGTTTACAACAGTATCGGTCGCTGAAACATTATGGGTGAATGAGTGATACTATATCGATTGGTTACTACAGTATTGGTACCTACTGCATGATGGATCACACCAAGCCATTACAATAAGGAATATATTCATTCATCATTCATGGAATGATTATAGCTCCACTGTATCCTCTCCTTTTCTACACTATGGAGAATAAATTTACCATTTGTTTTCACCTTTCTACTTACTCTAGGGACGATTCCAGCTGTAGCCGCTTCTGAGTTCAAATGTCAGAAGTTCAGATTTCTTCTTTAGATTTTGAGGATGGAAGTTGAAAATTTTGACGTAGTTGTCTGCAGATTTCACTTAAGGGGAGGTCAAAATTTTAATTGGCAGTCCCTAGAAAATAACCTCTAAATTCTCATTTTAAAATTTGAATTAAATGAGAAAATATTTTGTGGTTCTCTGTCATTATTAAAATGAAAATTATCACCGTGTCTTTTTTTATCTCGTAATTCACCATTTTATCCCTTAACTTAATAAATTCGCCTCACGAACTCTTAAGAACATGTTTATAACTTATCATACCTTCAGACCTCCTCCACCCATTTAATGCTAATACCTACACTTAATCATATCACTTGATGTTTAGAACTCTACCTAAGCCAATCATTTGATATTTGGAACTCTACCTAAGCCAATCATTTGATGTTTAGAACTCTACCTAAGCCAATCACTTGATGTTTAGAACTCTACCTAAGCCAATCACTTGATGTTTAGAACTTTATCCAAGCCAATCACTTGATGTTCAGAACTCTACCTAAGCCAATCATTTGATACTTGGAACTCTACCTAAGCCAATTATTGATGTTTAGACCTCTTGCTTAAGCTTATCACTTGATGTTTAGACCTCTTGCTTATAAGCTTATTATCACGTAATATTTTATATTTAGGTTCCCTTCTGCTCCATTCGAAACATATTTTTCACTCATTTACCTTTCTACTCACCCCGCTTCTCTTCGTCGATGTTTATAGAAAACTTGGCAGTTTACACCTCATCACATCTTATTCAGTTATTTCATACGACTGACGAAATTAATTCTGTCGAAAGTGTCTTTACACAATTAGCAAAATGAAAGAAAATCAAATACGGGAACAGTTTAGCGAAGTAATTCATCCGAACTTTTTGACAGTACATTTGTTTTTATCATTTATTAACGTGTGCATTTCTCTGCAGCAATCCTCCGGGCATTCAAGCATTTTCAAGTGTATACGATTTGCCGGCCGTCGCAAGACATTTTAACATGTCCGTAAATTTCATCGGTCCCTCTAAAAATGCATGTATCATTCCAGCCGGCAGTCGTGTTTTTCAAAGAGCCTATAATTGACTTATTCCTCTAGGCGCTTCTGAATGACTCCAGAAATGTTAAGAAATAGCTCATGGTGCACATCGTCATTACGCCGAGATGCTCCGGGTGGATTGCTCGACCTAAATAGCAAGTCTCATTATCCACAAAATATAAATCGGGACTTTTTTCCTGCTGGCTTTAATGAATTCCAGCTGTTCTTCGTCAGAAAAAGAAAGAAAAAAAAACAATCGAGGTGCCATTCGCCCAATGTATTATAGAGAACTATGGAAGCGTTTCTGTCTAAGATTAGACTAATTTCGTACCACCTTCCGAACGTGTCACGTATGAAGATAATTTAACTAAGAGCTTTCTTTACTGAAATTATTCAGCTGAGTGTCGCGTTTTTCCTGTGACTTTGGCTTAATTATCTGCAACAGATATACACGAAAGGCCTAAATGAAATACAGTTAAGTTTTCGGTGCCATGATCAAGGGAACTTGCCAAACTGCAGTTGAGGCCGTTCTTCAGGAAGCCAGTGTCCAATATCAAAGTGCCAAGGACTAGTTTCATAAAGAAAACCAGCATCACATTAACATCACAAATATACATATCTATAACATTATTTTTACTCAAGATAGTAACCTATATATTGAAGTAGCTAGCAGTTCCCAATGGTATTACCACGTTACAACTTTTCATTTATATTTTCAAGAACTCAAAAAGCATTTCCGATGTTTGCTAAGTGAACAGTTAGGCCAGTCTCGTAAAGCGTTGAACATAAGCCGCTTTTCTTGAAGGAAATCAAAGGAACGAAACAAGGGAAAACACCGCCAATATAAAAGACTATTGCACAGAGAGCAAAACCATAGCAACGAGGACAGTATGATAGTTCATAAATATTCATACAGATATGAATCTGGGCGTCCAAACCGACATTCGTATACCAGGAGTGAATGAAAATGGGCGTTCCTGGTCCCCGAGTCAATAAGAAATGACTAATATTGAATGTCCGTAGATATGATTACATGTCACATGTCATCTACCAACAAATTCCAAACATTCCAAACAACCCCATCTCTTTCTTTGCCGATACAACTGTTTATCCTTCTTTTCTAACAGGCTGTTTACTTATCTTTCCGTGACTATTGACATATCTTCTACGAAACACATTTCAGATGTCTGAAGCCCATCGACAACCAGGTGGCAAGTGCAATGACATACCCCTGACCCAGCTAAGGAAAACGTAACTGACGTCAGGTGTGTGTGTGTGTTTTTGAGATAGATAGTTCAATGATTGTGTTCACATTTATATAGCCATTGAGATACTAACCCAATCACCAACGTAACGCCCACTCGTATGATTTTTTCTTTTTTATTCTTCATTTTAAAATTTTTTTAATTATTTCATTTGCACGAATGGACTGTGTTATAAGGACTTTTTTAAATTTGATAAATGAGCTAAATATGACTTTACAGTTATTATTTTGCATAGTGAATAACTAGATGACAGCCGGTGCAAAACAGGAATGATTTAGAGGGAGATGGAGTGGGGAGCACAAATTATCCCCTACCATTTCCACGATTTGCGTAGATTACCATTTTTTCACTGGGGCTCTGAAATGTGGTCATCCTGAACGTACGGTATTTTCTCTCAAAGCATGTTCTGATATGAATGAAGGTTCTTCTACTGATAAATTCATAGAATGTTGTTATGAAAGCCAGCTTTTGATTGCATCGTTTCAGGGATTGAAAGCTTTTGTTCATACCGGTGGCACATTCTGTGTTGATCCCTAAGTGCCAAAATTATTTTCATTTTATCCATCAAAATCTAAAAACGAAATGTTCTGACAAGATATGTTCGTTCATTAGGACATCTGTAAAATGTTGGTTTTAATATGCCAGGAAGCTTTTGCTGAAATCATAATTTCCAGGCACCATTTCTACGTTACATTAAACCTTGTTCTGACGTTTCCAAATTGCCATCACTGACGCTAATTCAGGTATTTGTACGAGGGTTTCACTAATGCACTTGCTTTATTGGTAAAATACCCCAGATAAGATAAACACGTGATCAGTGTGGGTTTACAAATCATTTCACAGGATAATATTACGGCCATATTGACCGTTATTTTACAATGAAAGCACATGGCAGCATGTTGCCAAGTTTTTTACCCGAAATTTTATAACAGTGTAAGTAGTATTTTCTCCCACGGCCACCATTCGTAGGGTAAAATTGTGCAGCGTACCACCTCGTCGACTGAGGAACCTTTCCAGTCTAGTGTAATTTTGGCCTAAACTGTGTAGCGTGTTGTCCTTTCCCGCCATTGTCTTGACGTTATCGTGGCAAATTGACAAGGTATTATCCATCCATTACGAGAGAAGAAAGTTCAGTCTGAATCGTCTCACAGTTATGAAAGAGAACATGGGCTTTTATTATTGCATATGTATTTTGAAGGCTATCGGAGCAAAATGATAAATCCTCTACACGTAATTAAAAACATTTTTGCCTCGCGTCAAGTCAATTAGCGGTTCCACTTTCGGTGGATTTTATCGCAAAGGTCGCTTGAATTAGAGTCACTTCACATAAATATAAGTGTCCATTTAATCAGATCGTCATCGCCTCTTGGTAATTAAAACGTCCGCCTCGACGCACCGAGATCCAGGTTCAAATTCAGGTCGGGTCATAGCTTGTTTAGCTTGTCACTCTCCACTGAGATGTTTGAGCAAAGAAACAGAACTGGTAGGCGGGTGTCAGTATAATGGGACAGGGTGGAGGATCATGTCTGGTATCTTCGGCATGATGTTCCAGTGGCGGCAGTACTTTAGAGACACAGGCTCGCCTTGCCACAAGAAGACACAGTATATATACATTCAAAGGAATCCTCGTAGTCTTATAAATAAAAAATTGAGAAGTACGACGTAAAACCTAAGCATATATATATATATATATAGATCGTGGGGATTCCGTTGCTCAGTTGGTTAGCACGCCAGCGTAGCGTAATGACCCAGAAGCCTCTCACCAATGCGGTCGCACTGAGTTCAAGTCCAGCTCATGTTGGCTTCCTCTCCTGCCGTATGTGGGAAGGTCTGCCAGCAACTTGCGGATGGTCGTGGGTTTCCACCGTGCTTTGCCCGGTTTTCGCCCACCATATTGCTTTCCGCCACTCACTTTGTAAATGAAATATTCTTCAGTACGGCGTAAAGCAGCAATCAAATGAATAAAACAAGTAATGACCCAGAAGCCTCTCACCAATGCGGTCGCTCTGAGTTCAAGTCCAGCTCATGTTGGCTTCCTCTCCTGCCGTATGTGGGAAGGTCTGCCAGCAACTTGCGGATGGTCGTGGGTTTCCACCGTGCTTTGCCCGGTTTTCGCCCACCATATTGCTTTCCGCCACTCACTTTGTAAATGAAATATTCTTCAGTACGGCGTAAAGCAGCAATCAAATGAATAAAACAAGTAATCAAATCGTGTCAGATCTCATGTAGTGGAAAATCGACGCCAAATCGAGACTTCACCAGTGGTGCACAACAACCCGATTGAATATCAAAGGCATGATGAAAACTATTACACTGCAAAACTTGCTCACAATCGTTATTTCAACGTAGAAACCGCTCTGACAGTTCCAGAATATAGGCAAAAAAAAAACAACACCGATAAGAGAAAAACAAACGCAAAATATTACTTGATTTCAGGCTTTTCGATTTAATGTAAGATGCCGCAGGACAAAAGCTTTCATTCCCTCCACGTCTGCATGCCCGTGTGATGCTTCTCTGTGTTCTGTTTGTACCATTTTCCACCTTCGTTATGAGAACTATTCCTTTAAGCTATTAACCGTTTTGTGTGTTATTGACCCTATATGAAAGAAACTTCAGTTTAAGAGATTTTTGATGATGTGATACAAGGCCTACACGAGGCTGTATTGAATGACGTATGCATGGAATGACTGATATTATAATGCAGGGAAATGATATTTCTACTTGTATAGCTTGTTTTTGGTTTGGAAAAAAAAATCGCATTCAATTTATTTGGTTTCATTTTAAACACATTTAACAGTTATTTGTAAAATGTGATTTTGTATATTAATCAAAAACTTGGCCCTCTCGTAATGTATCTCGGTGCCTCGCTGTATGCGAGAATTTATGACGTCAGAATACATCATTACTTTGCAAGGTGTGGCTCTAATAAATTGTGTGCGTGTGGAAACTGAAACTTTGAGGGCCGATTGTTTTCATTGTGAGTGAAAAAAAAATTCCGCTGGAACTGCAATGGTGAATCTTTGTGATAATAAATTTAAAAGAAAAAAGTCTTGCGGCCATTTCACCCTCACGAACCTGCACTGTAAAGTACAGGCATAATGCACTCATTAAGCGAGGCAAATTTTATGTGCGTTAAGACGTGAAGCTTTACTGTTTCCATCTTCGACACTCTACCCTTTTTTATCGCAGACATGAGAAATCTTTCTAGTTTTACGAGGTATTTATAACATCACCTTTTCAATGACTTTTGACATTTCCGGAGATGCGGCGATTTTACCACATGCAGCGGGCAATGTCCTGTGAAAACAGTGAAACTTTTGTTGCGTTAAAATACCTTTACCGGGATATGTCTTGATCGTCTAAGAAAAAAATACCCGCAAAATAAAAACATTTTTTGCAAGCAAATCTTAAGGCGATCAAGCCTACATTTATTGATAAAGTTCACAGCGTGTGGCAGGCATCCATGTTTTGTTTTTTTCTACACTTTCATCCCCTGGAATTAAGTTTGTTCTTGTAGCTGACCTATTGCATTGGGTTCCTTGAAAAACAAATCTTTGGCATGGGGAGCATATGAATGAGTATAGAAGAGCGATAGACGGAAGGTCAAGTATATGATTGCAATGCAACAAATGTTCCACTGAGTGCTTTGAGTTGAACCACTAACAGCCCGATCATTTCCAGCGGGCCAAGTTTCAGTGGGATAATCTCACATTTTGTGTACGCCAGCCTCAGCTTTATTGGATAGAATCAGAAAGTTTGGGAGGAAGGGGTTTAAATGTCAAATAAAATAGAGAAAAAAAATGTTTTGCTGAAAGGGATTAGAGGCAGTAGGATCTGAGGTTGCATACAAACACAAGAGATTAACTTGTGTAATTGCGTACGGAAAAGCCTCCTAAAGGAATCGCTGAAAATTTTTTTAAAATATATTCAGACGTACAAACAGCCAAAACCCTTCTATAGAAACTGTAAGAAATTTAGAGAAAGATATATAGTGCTTTTTTCCAATTTATTACTGAATCATGGTAAAGATTAACGGGATATAAACGAGCAGCAAATACACAAATAAAATTTAAATACAGAGAAATAAGTTTTGGGAGGATTACTTTTATGGGACGTGAAATAAATGGTATTGGGTTCCTTTCAGAAGATGTCGCCGAAGCTTCTTCAACCATCCCCGAATCGATCTCCTGTCGAACTTTTATCACCACTGACGCCAATTAAAGTCATGTGTATGAACACGGATTTGTAATATGTGGTACAAATATATAGTAGGGAACCGTATGAAACGGACCTGTAATATTTGTACGTGGTACAACTGGTTGATAAGAGAATTATGACGTACCGTGCATCTGTGTGAACATGGACCTGTAATGTGTGGTGCAGCTGAATGGAGCAGACTGGTACAACTGTTTGCCGATGTCTTTTTGATGAACTTTTCGTGAGCACGTACAACGGAATTATGATTTGTGGCACAACTACGGGAATAAAGACTTTTATGGTAAACGTTTTTCAAAACGGAATCATGATGTGTGATACAACCGTGTGAACGCAGACTTTTATGGCACAGGGGATTGAAAACGGAATTATGATTTGTGGTACAACTTTAAGAATAAGGACATGCCATGTGCGGTACAACTGTTTGACAAAAGAATTATCACGTGAGGTAGAGCTATATGAAAACTGGCCTGTAATTTGGGGTAAAGCTGTTTGAGAAAACGTAACTATGAAGGAATTGTAATATGTGGTACAACTGTATGAACATGAAGCTGTAATGTGTTTTATATCTATGAACACGGAAGTGCAATGGTTGTTACAACTGTTGTCAGCACACTTATTATACGTAGTACGTCTTCACGAATAATGACATGTCACGTGTGGTACAGCTGTTTGAACAAGGGCGCTATTGTTAGTACAACTGTACGTAGTTGTTAGTACAAGGCGGACTTGTGTTGTGTGGAGCATCTGTTTTACAGAGGAATTGTGAAGAGTGGTGCAATTTTATGAACAAGGACGCATAACATGTTATACAACTGAGTGAACCTGGAGATATATATGCGATACAACTTAATGAGGACAGACTTGTCGTACTTTGCACCCCTGTGTGCGTGCTGTGTTTATCCAAGAGTATGAACACTCCTTCTTCACATACTCGTTCCGTGCAGTGCGCTGTTCAAGCCCAGCTGGTCTACAGTGTGCATGCATGTGGGTTGTGTTCTCCAGTACGACGTTCAAGCAATTCAAATTGATGAAAATGGACTTGTGCCATGCCTGTGTGCTTGGTTCACCAACAGTACCATTGTGTGAATACTTCAGCTTCGTGAACAAGGATTTGTGCCATACCTGTGTACTTTGTTGACCAGCAGTACGACAGTGTGAGTACTTCAACTTCGTGAACATGGACTTGTGCCATACCTGTGTACTTTGTTGTCCAGCAGTACGACAGTGTGAACGCTTCAACTTCGTGACCGTAGATTTGTACTGAGCGTGTCGTGTTCATAGACTTCTAGGGAGTATCAACATTCTTCCTCCGTGAACGTAGACTTATACCGTGTAGTCCGGCATCCACACAGAACTGTTCCATAGTGTGCGTGATGTGTTCATCTGGGTGTACAAGAGTGTGAACGCCTTTATTCGTGAATGGAGACTTGGATTTGATTTATTTATTTATCTATTTGATTGCTGTTTTACGCCGTACTCAAGAATATTTCAGTTATACAACGGCGACCAGCATTATTGTGCGAGGAAACCGGGCAGAGCCCGGGGGAAGCCCACGACCATCCGCAGGTTGCTGGCAGACCTTGCCACATACGGCCGGGCAGGAAGCCAACATGAGCTGGTTTTGAACTCACAGCGACCGCATTGAGACTTGAATTTGTGCAGCATCAACATCGAAGTGTGCTGAAGTGTGCGTGATGTGTTCATCTGGCTGTACAAGAGTGTGAACATCTTTATTCGTGAATGGAGATTTGTATTTGTGCAGCATCAACACAGAACTGTGCTGAAGTGTGCGCGATGTGTTCATGTAGCCGTGCTTTCGTGAACACGTGTGTAATACGCTAGCCGCACAGAATTGCTCTGTGTGTAATGTGTTCAACTAGCTGTATGACAGTGTGAACGCCATACGTTCGTGAACACAGAATTGTGGTGTCTAAAAAGATCTCTTCTGTGTGGGCTTTCTGTGTTCATCTGGCTGTACGAGATTATGAACACTCCAGCTTCGTGGATATAGACTTGTTCCGTGTAGTGTAGTATGAACACATAACTGTTCGGTAATCATGAAGAAAAACTTGTACGGTGTAGTGCGATATGCAGACATAGCTGTTCGGTAGTGTGCCTTCTGTGTTCATCTGGCTGTACGAGAGTGAGCATCCTACCTTCATGAAGAGACACTTGGGCCATGTAGTACGACATGCATACAGGACTGTTTGGTAGTATGCCTGCTGTGTTCATCTGGCTATACGAAAGTGTGAACACCCCTCCGTCGTGATCGTAGATTTGTATCGTGTGATACAGTGTGCAGAAGTGTGCTGTGTGCGTGGAACTGCATGTTTGGAATATGTGGTGTTCAGTGTTCAGTAGAATCAATCGATGTACAGAACAGTGCTGAACCCACAAGTACATACGAAATGCTTGGCATCGCGGCCGTTGTTTAATCAAGTAGGCTGCATCTGAAATGTGGTGACAATTCTGAAACTGTACATGAACTAAATTCCCGCAATTTCGTAACTGTGTCCACCTGCATATATTTGAACTCTAAATGAGGAATCTGTACTTAGTGACCGCTCTTCGCCGCTGGGTTGTACAAACACTTCATGATGAAACAGCTCCCAACTTAGTTTGACTGAACACGGCATGAACCCGACTGTGTCCAGGCACCTGTAGATCTGTAACAACACGAGAACATTGCTTTATCTGTCAAGCCATAACTTTGTGACTGGGATGTCCCTAATTACGATTATAACAACTCTGCACGGAGGTAATGTTTGTCGTAACCCTTGGGGACGGCATTGTTTCCAGCCAGATTTTCTGCAAAACTCGATGAAGCCATTGATCCCTTTCCCGATTTCCTGCAACAAATCACCAGTGCATTGTTTCCAGCCAGATCTTCTGTCGCACTTGATGAAGGCATTGTTTCCCTGCCACATTTCCTGCAGCAATTCATCACGGCATTGCTTCCCTGCCACATTTCCTGCAGCAATTCATCACGGCATTGTTTCAAGCCAGATCTTCGGTCACACTTGATGAAGGCATTGTTTCCTTGCCACATTTCCTGCAGCAATTCATCACGGCATTGTTTCCCTGCCACATTTCCTGCAGCAATTCATCACGGCATTGTTTCCAGCTAGATCTTCTGTAACACTTGATGCCGGCGTTGTTTCCAGACAAGATCTATAACCATTGATGACGGCTTCTTTTCCAGCTACAGTAGATCTTCGGCAACATTATATGCCAGCATTATTTTGGCTAGACCTGCTACAACGCTTCATGCCGACATTGTTTCTCACTGACATGCAAACCTGCACATTCCCAGTTGGATGGCATCAGGTGGTCAAGGTGAAACTGTAAATGTGTAACAACGCTTGAGGATGATGCTGTTCAGACCACAGATTTTCCCTAATCTTCGTTCGTGTGATGATTTTGAAGCAACTTTTTGTTGAAGTGTCGCCAGCTGTATATTTATTCGGCCCTGCATAGTTTGTTGGGAAACAAAATTGTAAAGGTCCCATTCCCTGACCTCGCAATGTTCACGAGTTCGAATCCAGCTATCGCTGGGCAGATGCCTAACAATAGACCTTGGCTTACTGCACACATCCCGGTCTCTTCTAAACTATAACTGATATAGAGTGTATAGAGTTGTATAGAGTGAAAAACGCAGTGCTTCAAGGGAAAATAAATATAAAAAAGTAAAGCTATTTGTTAGACAATTTGAATTCTACCCGCAATTCTACCCAAAACAATTCATTCCACAAATTTTGAGAAGGAAAATAGACTGGTAATAACTCAAAACAATGAACGCTTACTAACATGAAAACTTCAAGGTAGAGCATCAAGAAAAACCCACAAGTGATGTATGCCACAGGCCCAAAGCTGTGGAATGAAAGCGAAAAGTGTTTCGAGAGACAAAGTACTATTAAGTTGTACAGGAAATACAGTATTTCTGTAAGGAACGTTATCACTCATATTTCGGTATATTTATAGATTATTAAATAAGCTTTATTATTGCGTGGTGCCAAAGCGTGAACAAGTTTACCTATTTATTACTCACCCAACATCAATCAATTCAACTAGGGAGCATATTTTGGTGATCGAAAGTGAATTATTTTCACAAACATTAAGATATTAAAACTAGTAGTATTTTTTCTATGAATGGCGCAAGAATACATACAGAGAGAAGGAGATGTGGCGTCAGTTGAATGACGTCACGTTGTTAATGTAGACGTTTAATATGATCGTTTCTATTGACGACGTGCAATATGAAATTATGCCGCACAATCGCCTCTACGTTAACAGATAGGCAAAAGTGGTAAGTGTGTAATAAATGTTATGAAGAGTCGGCTAAGAACAGGCAGTCAAGAACAAGTGTTACTCTGTCAAACAGATGGACTATCCTAAGCACAAGTCAGTCTAAACTTAGAGGAAAATCTGCTCCTACGTCAAAACTTTGACCTCTAATGTATTGTGTCGTCATTTTACTACGTCATTTTCCTGGTTTACGTGTGTCTGGAACTAGGCAGACAGCGCATAGATTTAAAAAGTTATGAGACGGCAAACGGACTCACGGTAAGAGCTGAAATGTCAACCTTACCCGTATCCTGTTGGCAGAACATCAACCGTGTCCGACCTTGATATGCATTGAATAATGTTTCGCTCTGCTTTTCCTGGGATCTATATTTGTCACTCTTAGAGAAGGTTTGGCATACAACAAGACATCTTCGAACACAAGCTCCATGGGGGCTGGCAGCTTGAATACTGACGACCTTACATCATAAATCATTTGTCGAATTGAAAACATTTTCAAAATTAACACTGCTTGCATAATTTGACCATTTTTTCCCATTCGCAATGAAAATATTTTAGTCAGATTTGAAAATAAGACAGAACCCACTTGATGGCCACTCAATACACACAGGCCTAAATTCGGCCATTCTCTATGTAAACCCGAAGATAGGCGAAGTGGGTCACGATTGAAGCTCAAGTAACATCATGTGGTAAGTTAAGTCATCTCTGGGTATTACTCTCATTTAGCGAATAAAGTTGTCATAAAGGCAGAGAGAGAATGGTGAATTTTTCCCCCACTCAACTGGGAAAGCATACTTGCAATAATGGTAATAAGCGAACGTAAAAGGTACGCCATTTTGTATATCACAGCTGTAAAGATTGTATTGGATCTATCCGAACTAATCTCTACGAATTGGAAGTGCCAAGAAAGGAAATGTCATAGATTAAATGGTGACAAGGTTATGAGATGTTATCGCCTGATATTGTGTATATTGCGCTGTATGGAGATCAGGATAGTCCCAAATCATTTTGAAAAACTGTAAAATACACGGGCTGTGAAACAGACATTTAGTACAGTGTTAAATGAAGGACATTGCTGATATAGGCCTTAACGATGATTGTTGTATTTGTAATACAGTAATGTGTGTCGGTAGAGTATCGCGATATGTTGTTGTTGTTGCTGCTGCTGTTGCTGTTTCTTGAATGTATACATGCTCACCTAAGTGACCGATCCGTCCTGTCATACAACCAGCTCTGCTCAATTACTGCTAGTCTCGCGAAACCTGGTACTCTCTCGCGGTGTCTAGGGCTCAGCGAACATTCCTGTAATGAAAGAGGCGAAAAAGTCCGGATACAAAAACAATAACATAAGCATGTAAAACTCCGCCGCTGGAGCTGCACTGAGACTGTTTCGTGTTCCGGATGGAAGCAATGGCAAGAGGAGAAAACTGGCGAGATAGAAGCTACGGAAAGACAGTTTAGTGTGCAAGTCATACGGAGGAAGGCCAATCAGAAATCACTGACGCCATATATATATATAATTTATTATAGTCCTACGTCAACAGTGTCACGATGTATCAGTGTCTGTGGGATCGTTACGCTGTCTTTAATGTGACTCCATCTTGATGGGGCGGGAAATGAACATTTGACGTGAATAAAATGACGCCAAGGTCCTGCTGCCAAGCGTTTGACGGGTTCCTATTGTAATGGTTCTGCTAGCAGATTATCCAGAGGACGCCAAGCGATGACACAGGACCTACGAGATTCGGCGAGACTAGACTACTGTTGAACATCCCTGAACTCGTCATCAAATTTAGACACATCAGACACCTTAATATACGGTTAAAATCGATACGCCATTTTTATTTTTCTGAAGTTGAAGCTCTTTTGAACTTCAAACTCACCTAATTCCATTCTCATTTGTTTCAACTATTTAATGAAAAACCCTACCTGTAGAGTCAATGTGCCATCTCCATGTTACCTAAGAGAAGACAACTAACCACTTCACCGAACAAGTTTAGTTATGTAAGCTGTCATGTCTGGTGGTCCTTCGAAAATAAATGTATATAAATTTGCTAAATAAATTACTAAAGTCGCGGTCATGTACCAGAACCACGCAGAATCACAAATATTCCATCAGGCTAATGACGTTTGGAGATAAGCACGGTGCACAAAGTCGTTCATTTAGCCCTTGGGGGCCGTATATTATAACGTGTTATTGTGCATGTATAAAACACCAATTGTTGATTGTATATTTTTTACTTTAGGTTTCTTTTTGCCTTATGCTTGATGCAGCCTACTGTTTATGGTACTCGGTGTGTTTATCCATAAATGTGTATAAAAATACATGTATTCTTCATTCTTCTTGTAGCAGTTTAATCCTTAAATAACTTGACCTGTGGGAGGAATATTTTCATCATATATCCTTTATGCCATGTACATTTTGCAGTGCCTATGATGATTTTCCATGTATTGGACCATGTTCCATTATTTAACGGCGATCCTAGCTTTCTACAACATACCTATGGACTTTTATTATTACCCTGTACATTGCAATATCGCCTGAATAATTTTGAAGAAATATGTTATTGGGTGTTGCGTGGAGGTTTATATGACGTTAAGTTATTACGTTATAAAATTACAGGGTGAAAACGTGTGGTTTTATGTGTGATCAGTTTAGCCTCAATCAATGTCTTGTAACGCGCATGCGTCCTAAATACGAATGCCATTAACTGTACAAAACTTATGGGTCCCGGTTTCACAAACAATCTTAATCTAAGTTGACCATAACTACCATGGCAATATAAACTTTTAACATCGCATCCTATGGTAGTTACAGACATAGCATATACAATCGCTTTGAGGAACTGGGAAGGTTCGCCAGCAACCTGCGGATGGTTCAGGGTTTCCCCGAGGCTCTGCTCGGTTTCCCCCCACCATAATGCTGACCACTGTCGTATAAGTGAAATCTTCTTCAGTACAGCGTAAAGCACCCATCAAATCAATAAATAAATTGAGGAGCCGAGTCCTGCAACCTACTGAAGAAGAGTACTGTGATGAAGATACTCTCAACTGGAATTGATATACAATATTTTTCTTGCACAGGTCACTGTAAAATAGAATAGTTATCTATTAAATATGTCTCGGATCGCAGTAATTTATTTATTTATTTACTTACTTGATTGGTGTTTTAAGCCCTACTCAAGAATAGACCGCAATAACGAAGGATGTATATATTCTTGTGTATCTGGCACACAGTTCTCTGATTATATGATCACCGAGTTCCAAATGACATGGCTAAACAGGGAATCGCTCACTTCAGTGATTATTAGATTCTGGCGGGCTACAAAGAAGGGTCCAAATCACACAGAAACACATGGTTTTCTGCTGTGACGCTGCAGTGTTTGTGTGCTACATAAGTGCTTTCTGAGGACACATGCACCTAGAAGTGTGACGTAATCCAAGAAAGAACAAAGCAGCACACGGCTTTCGATCCTCTTGTCAAAGGCGGGAAGGAGTTTAACGAGCTTCCCATTGAGGTTACTTGTAGTCAAAGGAGACTGGTGTGAGTTTCCCAGACATCAATAACGAAGGTTTGGTGCTCTTTGAAAACGTTCAAGCCCTCGGAAAATGGTAACTGCAACTTTACCATGGTGCTGATGTTGCAGTACTCCAGTAATGAAGAATTTGTAACCGTGGCTACGGCGGTAATATATATTGCTGAGATCTGCTCTAAAATGGTATTTCAGGTCTCTTCAGACTAACCCTGTAAGCTGCTTTGTGTCCAACTCAACCATTTACAACTATCTCTTTCCGCATTGTCTCCTTGTTCGAATACTGTGAACTGTTTTTCAGCTATAAAAAAGACTATCTTAGGTTAGATAACTGCAGTTATCATAGAACTCAGGGGGTAGAGCTAGACCCAATTCATGGCGTGAGAAGAGACTGACAGACATTTCTGTGTATTTCTAATTAAACTCACGGGTATTCCTTGTCCTCTGTATTTTAAACTGACATGTTTGTATACACATAAGTATGTAAATGTATTCCAAATATATTTCATGACGTATTTCTGAAATGTCGACTTCCGCCTTCCAGTTATGTTGTGACGTGTTTTTTGATTTTTTTTCTTTTTTTTTTAATATTTATGCGGCGTTTCAACTAGAAACTGTATCTTGACATAAAGTCGAAAAGAAATGATAACGTTATTTTATTTATTTACGCCTTACTCAAGAAATTTACTCCCGGAATTATTTATTTATTTAATTGGTGTTTTACCCCGCGCTCAAGAATACATCACTTATACGACGGCGGCCAGCAATATGGTGGGTGGAAACTGGGCAGAGCTTGGGAAAACCCCACGGCCATCGGCAGGACCTACCTACGTGCGTACGGGAAGACAATGTAAGTTGGGTTCTATGTCAAATCGATCCCATTGGTGAGAGGCACCAGTGTCACTACGCTGCACTAACGCGCAAATCCACTAAACACACGGAGACCTCCAATGTTGCGACCGGAGTGCAAGCCACTATGAGAAGGGCTTAAGCCACATGACCCTAAGCCGTGCATAGACTACAAACATCATCATCTTGCAAAGCAGTATGGTGTGAGGCCACGAAGGTTCTATTTCAAGATGATGGGAGGAAACCGGGGAAGTCCCCGTGGGAAACCTACGACCACCCGCAGGTTTCTACCAGACCTTCCCCAAACACATGCACGCGTTTGATTTTCCATATATCAGTTTTATCATCTGATAAAATCATCTGGTATAATTCCTCTAGGAGAAATAATTATGGAGAGAGGAAACCGGGAAATGTCCGTGGCAAACCCCCAACCACCCGCACGTTACTGTCAGTACTGAAGTAATTCCAGTTCAAAGAAAACAGAAAACCCCATCTGGAGAAAGGATCACAAAAAAGCACTTTTGACACGTCGTCAGTTTCGTTTTCTGCACGGGGAACGAGTCCCATATTTTTGCAGTCTTTTGTAGCAAACATTAGACTTATAAGAACTTACTATTATGTTTTATGTCTTTTTGGGGTTGTTACCGTTTGATATCAACATAAAATTTTCAACAGCAACTGTAATTGTACATTCGAAACAAGCTTCCTATTTTCCTAGGGGGGGACCTCAATGACTCAGTTGGTTGGCGTGCCAGCGCAGCGTAATGACCCAGAAGCCTTTCACCAATGCGGTCGCTGTGAGTCAAGTTCAGCTCATTCTGGCTTCCTCTCCGGCCGTATGTGGGAAGGCCCGCCAGCAACTTGGAGATGGTCGTGGGTTTCCCCCAGGCTCTGCTCGGTTTCCTCCCATCATAATGCTGGCCGCCGTCGTGTAAGTGATATATTCTTGAGTACGGCGTAAATCTCCAGTTAACAAACTAAGTAAATAAATATTTTCGTCGTACCCCAAAAAAGAGAAGAGTGAGTTGTTGGCATCCGTTGGTAGAAGTTTTCCATTTTAAGTGCGCCTTAGGTGGGCGTTCTGAGGCAACGTCGACTGTGGCTGTAGAGGCCGATTCGGGACTTGCAGTCTCAACCGCAGTGCTCGCAGATGTGGGTTGGTACTGGGCTGCTCGCCTGGGGGCGTGGCTTTCGTCGTGTTCGTCTCATTTCGGCAAGGTTGAGGATCATCTGTTCTCCGGTCAGGAGCTGCTGCCTGAGGAGGCCATCCCATCTGCTGCGGTCGTTTACAGTGTTTTCCCAGCGGCCTGTGTCAATGTTTAGAGCTCTCATGTTTCGCTTGCAGACATCCGTGGAGGGCAGCTGTGGCCGGCTACCAGCCCTCTTGCCCGCTGCAAGTTCACCGTATAGGACGTTTTTTGGGACTCGACCATCCTCCATCCGGCGAACGTGGCCAAGCCAGCGCAGTCTGCGCTGTCTGAGCAGTATGTACATGGTGGGGAGGCTGGTGCGGGACTTGACCTATGCATTCATCACTCTGTCCCTCCAAGTGACGCCAAGGATGCGGCGAAGGCAACACATGTGAAAGCTGATCAGTTTCTGTTCTTGTTTACTGTATGTGATCCAGGTTTCGCTGCTGTACTGCAGAGTACTGACGATGCATGGATTGTATACAGTTGCCTTCGTTTTGATGGAAAGTTTGAAGTTCTCCCAGACGCGTGTTGAGATCCGAGCAAGTGTGTAAGCTTCCTTCCCGATGCGTTTTTTGATCTCGGCATCTAGGGAGTGGTTGTCGCTGATGGTGGACCCTAGATACATGAACTGGTATACGACTTCCATTTCGTAGTTTGCGGTGGTGATGGCTGGTGGGGTGCCTACAACCTGGTCCAACACCTTGGTTTTCTTCAAGATGATCGTCAAGTCAAAGTCTCTGCAGGTCTGGGAGAAGCGGTCCATGAGGCGCTGAACTTGTTGCTCAGCGTGTGTGCTGACTGCCGCATCATCAGTGAACAGCATGTCTGTGATAAGGGCCTCTGGCTCTCAGACGTGCGATGCTGAAGAGTCGTCTGTCTGATCTGGTGTGTAGATAGATTCCCTCGGTTGACGTCCCAATTGCGTGTTTTAAAATCAGGGAAATGAAGACTGCGAAGAGCGTAGGGGCCAGGATACAACCTTGCTTTACAAAGCTGTGGATGCTGAAAGGCTAGGAAGAGCAGCCATCAAGCTGAACTGTCGCCTTCATGTCTTCGTGAAAGGATCTGATCATGCTGAGTACTTATGGGAGGCATCCAACCTTCAACAGTATTGGAAGAGATCATCCCTGCTGACCAGATCAAACGCCTCTTTGAGATCGATGAAAGCATTTCTCCTGTAGATGGCGTAGGGAGAAAATCATATCCACAGAGGATATTTCTGTTCAGCAGCCACACTGGGGCTCATGGTAGACCTGATCAGTCAGTTTTTGAAGGCGGGTCAGAAGAACTCAGGCAAAGGCTTTGCCAACAATGCTGAGAAGAGAGATACCCCTGTAGTTGTTGCATGGTTCCTGTCACCCTTGTTCTTGTACACAGTGTCAAGTCTGGCATCTCTCATGTCATGTGGTATGGCTTCCTGCGCATGATCGTGCATTTCCACCCCCTCCCCCGGGCTCTGCCAGGTTTCTTCTGGTAAAAGTGATGGCATCCCCCGTAAAAGTGAAATATTCTTCTGTACGGCACCAATGACATGAGTATAAACAAAAAAATCTCGACCTATGTAATCTCTTGTTCAAATCCAGCTCGACTGTAGCTTTACGTCAGCAGGTACACGTGATGGGTATCCGGTACGGTGCAAGGTTTTCCTCTTGGTTCCAGGTTTGCTCAACTCATATTTTTTATTAGCTTGCTGTTTAATGCCCTACTAAAGAGTTTTTCACTCGGATGGTGGCGGTCAGTTTTATGGCCTGTTAACTATTTGTGGACACTCCTACTTACCATCCACAACTTGCTAAATCAGAGTGGACGCTAATCTGTCACAAAATAAATTTGGTACAAGCGGTAATAAAGCGGTAACAAAAATAGCAAAATTCAAAACACGTATAATATAAAGCTAAATAAAAATATTATGCTAAAAGAAAATATCTGAACAATATATTGGATCAATTGCTTATAATCATAATCAGTTCCTACATGAATAAAGACATTTATTAAAACATCTTGCAGCTATTTTGTTTTCAGCGGAGAAGCAAAGTAACCGTTCGAAAAGGCGACCTGTGACGTCAAGGTTAGTTAATGTTCACGTCAGAGCACTGGTAAAAGATGGCAGGCGCATTCGGGTTCTTGGTGACGTAACGAGCCTAGGATTAAACCAGAAAGTAATTTATTTATTTCAGCATCGATGAATACACACATAAAAACACTTTCTTTCAGGCGTTAAAGATACATCCCCCGAGGGCGTTAAAGGAACCTGGCGCTGAGATAAACGGTAAAAGACTGCAAGTTTCCTGTGTCCCTCTCATAGTTGGTCTACGATACGATGGATTATAATGTCACTTGATTTAAACAACATTTCTAAACATATCCAAAGGTGTTATTTTATTGACACTGCCATTTTTTGCATAGAAACATCCTCACATATTCAGGACCACATTTACATTTTTAACACCAAAGATGCAATAAATGTTGCCAGTCTTTTTAACAAAACTTTTATACGTGTGATGAATTTTAGAATATGACGTGTACATTTCTCACCTGGATAATGGCTTGCCCCTTCCTGAAAGAGATAATGAGAGACCTTCAGTTCTAACATCTCTATAGGCCCACCTTTGTCTTCCCTTTGCGATTTGTTGCATGAGAGTTTTACTATTAAAATCCACTGATTACATACCAATGTGCGGATTATATAAAGAAGTGTAGGTTATGTACAAGTGCACGGATTGTATACAAATGGACGGGTTATGTATAAACGTGCAAGATTTTCTTCCTAACTTTATTTTCCAATAACAAGTACGCTCATATTTTATTTAATAGGACATCCTTCGCTGTGACGAGACAAGAATGTATCTAGTTTTAATGCGTACAGTGTAATAGCTGACGGGCAAGCAATCTATCAATAAAGTATGGTAATTAGACAAGCAATTGCCTGTGCTAAATGTCACTGTCAGTGGAAAATCAATAATGCTTCAATCAGGTCCATACGATAACATTCTTTTTTCGCAAGCTTTAAATTTGGCTCCATTAAAATATTCTATCCGGCTGAACATTTTTCTTGTCTGTGCCTAAAAGGCACAGAAACATTCCTTGCTGATGCGATAGAAAAAAAATCTAACTAGATTACGAGATTATTTCCGGTTGTCTAGAAATTCTTAGCAAAGCATTACAAAACCATTTCCAAACCGTACAACGCTTTACATCAACGACGTATAAAAAAACCCAGTCAATTACGGAAAGTTGTCAAATGTTGGTTGCAAAAAATGCTGTAGATCAACTGGTACGCTTGACGTAAAACATACATATAAGGTAACACCGACAAATCCCAAGTTACTGAGTGTCTCAGCATTTTATTTTGCCACCATCAGGAATAGCCAAGTTTATTTATTTACTTGCTGGTGTTTAACGCCGTACTAAAAAACATTTCACTTATACGACTACGACCAGCATTATGCTATGAGGAAACCGGGCAGAGTAAGTCCAACTATAGATTACTTGCAGACCTTCCGACGTAGGACCGAACAGGATGTTAGCTTAAAGTCACAGAGACCGTATCGGCACCCGAGTAGTACAAAATATACAAGCAACTTCTTATACACAGGGTGGAAAATGTTGGCCTTTCATAAATGCCTGTATTAACATTTGTTAGACGTTAGAAACTGTTGTAGCTTGACGCTGTATAAGAAGAAACAAAAATCGTGTCAATGTCTACATCATTATATTCATGGTACTGTTAGCACGTTATAGTATATTCATGGTACCGTTAGCCTGTTATAGTATATACTGTATGGCCAGTGTTTTCTTATACCTCTTCTCCGTGCCATAAAAAACATCATTTTCAAGGGATATGGTACACATATAGTTACACTACTTGTGTACTTGGTGTACTACTTGTGTACCCAGTCCACTGTTAACTAATGAGTATGTATGAAGGAGAGATACTTTGATTGAATGGAAATAATATGTATTCAACTATAATATCGAAATTAAGGCCCTTATGTTGTTGTTTCACATTTTAAACCAATCTTTTAATTTTCCTACCTGTCAGTAAAGCTAAATAATGCTATACACTGCTGAAAATGGTTGTGCTACATACTTACATATATACATTGGGATGTTGACATTGACCATGCTATAATTACATAGGCACTGAGAGGTTGAAACTGGTTGTGCTACTTACTTGCATAGGCACTGGGATATTGGCGCAGGATGGAATACATACTTAGATGTAGATACTGGGACGTTGACACTGGTTATGCTATATACTTAAATTCTACATAGACAGTTGGCTGTTGACATTTGTTGTGCTCTTTACTTACATAGACACTGGGATGCTGGCACTGGCTGTGTTATATACTTACATAGACATAGTGATGTTGACATTGGTCGTGCTCTTTACTTACTTAGGCATTGTGATGTTGACATTCATTGTGCTCTTTACTTCCTTAGACATTGGGATGTCGACATTTGTTGTGTTATATACTTATATAGACACTGGGATGATGACTCTGGCTGTGTTATATACTTACTTAGACACTGGGATGTTTACATTGGTTGTGCTATATACTTACATAGAGATTGGGATGTTGACATTTGTTGTGTACAATGTAAGGGACGCTTCCCCATTATCGGGTATCCTCGCCAGCTCCCGGTAATTCTCAAAAGCGGAAGAGGCAACCCCGACTGTAAAGTAACCCTGCAAATACGTAAATGATTACTGAATTTCCCATTTTAGTATGACACACAGTGTATTTTCATCAGCACAAGAGATGCGATGGCTTTTCTTAACAAGAGGAAGAGAAACAACCCTCATAGGAGCATACGCGTGGATATTCTTAATTGCGGCATAAAACACCATTCAAATAAAAAAATAAATAAAGGAATAAATAAATAAAAAGATAAATTTGCAAAATGGCCGTGGTGTACTCCGTGCTCTCTACTCCTTTCCTCCGTAAATTTTGAGTGCGTTCTTGTATAGGTGTACAATATAAGAGTACAATAAAATAAATACACAGATTCCTTTTTTGGGGGGGGGGGGCGGTTTAATAATAGTTTTCGTGGGTGGTATATTTAAAAAGAGAAATAAAAGCTTCACCAGGAAACATTTGCCAGATTTAGAAGCTTTAGAACTCAACTGTTTTTTTTATTTATTTAAGGTTAACTTGGTCCTAACCGGTAATATATTTGCCAACTATCCTATACACTTACATCGGTGTTCTGGCTTTACTCCCCAAACTACTATGGTTTATGTTCTAAGTTCTAACGCTGCGCGATTCCCTTGGAACATCTTACTATTTTATCTCAACAGGTGTAAATGCAGATTAACGTCAGATACAGGTTGATAAACGCCCCACCCACGCTGGGTGACATTGACCTGATAGATAAACACAGAAATAAGGCAGGCAGGTGTAGAATAGTGCATCGACAATTTCATAATTCTGGAAGCCGGTAAATATGCAAACCATATCGTAGCTAGCCAGTAATTATCATACCATCGTGTCTTCGTAGTATATCACAGGATGGCAGGAAGCATTTGTGACGATGGCACGAAGCCACTAGGAGATAGTAGGAACCGATGGCACGCTGTTACGAAATGGTGGTGCAATGGGCGCGAGGAGATGGCACGACGTGAATACACGAAGTGATCGCACGATGATGCGAAGCGATGGTTTCCGTGTCATCGTTTAGCGTCAGGCTGAAATCGCTTCGTGCAACCGTGCCGTCGCTTAGTGCCATCATTACACCGTTTAGTGCCATCGCCCCCTCGGAAGGTGAAATTGTGTTCCAGGTTCTAATTCGACAGTATTTGGATTATATCATACATGCCACAATGGGGAAAAAATCCTGACATCCATCCGGACATTTGAAATTAAGCTAGTTTGTTTGTTCTTCTGTCTGCATGTTAGCCATGCACCATCTTATAAGTGAAATAATATCGAATACGGCATGAAACACCAATCAAATACATCAACGAATTAATGTTGCCCTGCCTATCGACGATTTACCAATAGGAACTATAATATTTGTCCACAAAACAGCAGAATTTTATTTATTTATTTATTTATTTTCATTTATTTATTTTATGCCTTTTGACTTACTCAAGAATATTTTAGTTATACGGTGCCCAGAATTATGGTGGGAGAAAACCACCAGGCGCAGAGCCAGGTGGAAACCCACGACCATCCTTAGGTTGCTGGCAGCACGAGTTGGACTTGAACTCACAACGAAGGTATTGGTGAAAGGCTCCTGTGTCACTGCTCTGCGCTAGCGCGTTAACACTATATCTGTCGAAACATGCGCAAAGTATGACACATATTGCCGATACACTATTAATATTTACAGCATCATATATATATAGCAATTTTGTCTGTTGAATTTCTGCCCCTTAAGCCTGCGCCAAACGTTTCGTTTCCGATGAAGGTAAGGGCCCTGTAACTCACCGGTGAAGACGCTATCCAGTGGTTCAGATTCTTTTGCAAGGTGACCGTGAAGTTCTGGCCTGATCTAGATGAACGAAAAATGAAGATAGTAGAACAATAACCGATGCAGATAACAGATAGTAAAGCAACAAAGAATAGAGATAACGGACATGATAACAATGAAATGTGAAGATAGCAGATACTAGAACACTAACCGATGAGGATAGCAGATACCAGACCAACTAACAATGAAGATAGCAGATAGTAGAAGAATAACGGACGATGAAAGCTAAACAACAAAGAATAGAGATAATAGGCACCAGAACATTGCAAAAATGAGTACAGCAGATACTAGAACAATAACCGATGAAGATAGCAGAAATATTACAAACAATGATAAATGAAGATAAGAGACACTAGAGCAATGAAAATTGAAGATAGCAGACAATACAACAACAAAGAATGAAGATAAAAGATACTATAGCAGAGAACAATTAAGATACCACATTCTAGAACTATAAATAAAGATAACAAATACCAGAACAATAAACTAGGATGATATCATATCAGATACTGTAGTAATAAAGATTCAAGATAACAGTTAAAAGAATAATAAACAATGACGATAGCATCTAGAACAGCAGACAGTGAAGAGAAGAGATGACTTATCGGCTTGAACGCAACATGGAGTCAGGAAGATAGGCCAACGAGTCTATGTTATGGACAATCAAAGTCTACGCCGCCCGAGTTGGCATAATCTTTGAAAATTCAACGATTTTTTGGGCCGTACGTTTTGCCAAAATGAATATAAATGTGCGCTCTTTTTAGAAGCTTAAAGGTAAAATATAGACTGAAACCGAAATGAGGATAATTTTGAACAAATGCGTGACAAATGATTCGCTTTATATATTGCAAACTGATGGGTGGCAACACACGTCCTCAGTTTAATAACATACAATTCATGCTTTTCTTTAACATTTCAAGGAAATTGTATTTCCTTACTTCAGAACTGCCAGTACACCGTCTAGAATGAAATGTTCTTTTGATAGGTCAGGCGAAAAAATAACTTTGGGATTTATCTTTTGTTTAAAATTTGCACGAGATTTCACGGGATAATGCGATACCCACTTGATGCTGATAACCGGGTTGGAGATGGGCTGACCACAAGGCGCCGTTAACCGAATGCAATTAGGTGCCACTGAAAAACAAAAAATTATTTTTTAGATACAATCATGCATATTGTTTCATAAATATATAAATTCATTACCATTGCAGTGCCATTCATATTTGCCACAGAGGGTGTAGATAACATGCCTCTAAAATACTCAGCACTGTACTCATTCCACAGTTAGGGAACTGTATTTCTTTAAAGGGGAAGACCACACAAAAATGAAATTATTGTGAGTGAAAAAGATCATAAAAAACTGTACCTGAATATACCAACACTGAGTTTTTTTAGTTTGTATCTTTTTTTTCCCACCAAAGTGAGCGCAGTAAAATAGTTAGATTGTACGAGGGCCCATATTGATGATGTGATTGACCAGTGACGTCCGACCGCCTTCTCCATGGTCCTATAGCAAATATTTAATGTCATATTAGCGTTTTCATACACAGGCACACATCACATGAGTAGTCTTCTCAAGAACTTTGAACATACAGGTGTACAAAAAGTTGCGTGACGTCACTAGAGAACCATACTATCAATATGGCCCTAGCAGAGTTGTCCTAGACCCTCATAACAAAAAGGAAAATTAGCATTGAACTTCGAATGTCAGTTAATATGTTCTGATAGAAGTTCAGACTCAGACTGATTTTTGTTCAAGACCATTTCGGGACCCTAAAGCCTTGGGAATAAAAACTGCGCATATACGTCTTCAACTTATTTCCCGTCAAGTGCACTTCAACTGGTAAATTATTGTGTAAATCTTTGATTAATACATCGACAAGCGGTCGTGTTTTGAAATCCTGAATGTATGAAAAATCAGTAATTCGAAATGGAAATCTGAAAAAAGTGGTTGCTCCGTACAGAAAAGATCGCCCGTTTTCCATGTTGGCTCGGTGCCAAAATGGCTCACACAAGCATATCATTGTGTGATCAGGAATCACTTCATATTACACTAGTAAATATCGTTTTGATCAAATCATAAATATGCAACGTAAAACTAACACAGAAAAATGCTAAACACCCCAGCTTCCCGACGATTACGAATGAGAAATGGAATTCTCCATTGTAACGCAATATCTTCGTTACAATTATTATACGTTTTGCTAATAAATCCTACACAGTTTGCCGACCCAGAGTTTGCCGATAGGAATTGCAAAATAAACGTCATACAAATAGATCATTACTGTTCTTTTGAAAAAGTCAACACATATTAATTACATCTAGAAGTGAAATTAAGCAAGTTCAAAAACGAAGCAGGATTTATGAGGTGGACAGTAGAAAAACTACGTTTGATTTTTTTATCTTTAAGAGAGTTAACTGCGTTCTAATGTTAAAATTCTATGGTGAGCTTCCTAAACTATTTTAAAGGTGTTGTGGTACTCTTACGTTACAAGAGTTTCCCCCACTATGAAAACATCGTCTTATGTTGAAATATCTCCATATTACCCACAAGTAAAATATCATTATTCAAAAAATTTCGCCACCAGGTGAATATAGGAAAACACAGGATGGTGTGATGTCAGAGTACTTAGTCATGGGAGCATGGCTCATAATCCCCCTTAAAATTCCATTATTTGAATGCCTGTGATTCCATTTTGAAAAAGTCTAAAAGTCTTACAGAAAGTACATGTATCACTATCTATAGTTTTAGCAATCTGTATGGCGATGGTAAAGTTTTCAATTTTGAGCCGCCTTTTCCTTTAAGATAATGCGAAAAGACAGAACGGGAAAAAGTTATTTCTTATAGCATTCCTTTTTTAGGAAATATTACTTCTATTTAGAGCACTTTACGAAAGGTAGGAAAATACAAAGGGGAGGGCGGGAGAGGCATTTCTTAGCAATGTATCTGGCGATGCATGCTTCTATTCTGACCTGCATGCCTTTCAGAAAGTACAAAACGGCATGACCGGAAAAAGATATTTCTTATAGCAATCTGTTATGGCGATGCTGGCTACTATTTTGACCTGCATACTTTTCCTTTCAGAAAAAGCAGAGACAGAACTGCACAAGGTATTTGTTAGCAATCTGTCTTAGCGATGCTTCAGTTTTGAACTGCATACTTTTTCCTTCAAGAAAATACAAAATGACATGGCCGGAAAATATATTTCTTAGAACAATCTATTTTGACGATGTTTGCTTCTATTTTGACCTGCATACCTTTTCCTTCAAGAAAATACAGAGACAGAACTGGAAACGGTATTTGTGAGCAATCAATTCTGGTCATGTTTACTTCGCCTTTCCTTTAAGAAAATGAGGCAACGACAGAGAGGTAAAAGGTATTTAATTTGAAGAGAAGAACTACCTGGTTTGTTGATGCCAGAGAGGGAGCCTCTCTGAGGGGGACTGATCAGGCACATATGAGCCGAGGCGGCTACCACGCAGGTGAGGAGAAGATAGAGCTTCATGGTGACGGACGGGAATCTCAGGTGAGCTGACCAGGTGAACTGAGCAGGTGAACAGGCCAGGTGTGACTTGATTACAAGCCCTTATGTACACAGGTGAACCTTTGCAAAATGAATGCCTTATCAAATGGATAAGCGCACCTTGTGGAACCTTTGCATCCATAGGCCTATATATACATAGAAAGGATATGGGACATCTGTTTTCTCGAGCAATGATCGGGCCCTTATAATAAATGTCCTTTTCTGGTACGGATTCACTCACCAACATCACGTTATTCGCTAATCAAGCCAAACCTTTCGTTTTTACGAAGAAAAAACGAATCACTGCCTTTAAGAAAATGTCAGATTCATTCCGTACTATTTATAGACTTCATATCATTCTAAAGTTTGAAAAAGTTATAACGCTACACGCATTATGAATTCTACGAATTGGAACGGTAGAAAACTTGCACAAACAAACCTGATATTTTGAGAAAGGTAATGATTTGGATTATTCTAAGATAATCTCAAAAACTGGTTATGCGTTAAATGAATGTTTTACAATCCACAGCATCATCTCTTACAATGAAAATATTCGCTCGTGAATGATACTCCATGCACAGTGTGTATAAATTTTGAAAATATAAAGCAGCTTTAAACTGTTTAATTCTTGTTTTGATATATCACACTTTCTGAGCGCTTGGCAAAATGCAGACGTGTTAGAGTCACCGTAGTAAACTAGCAATGTGTCTCAGTATAATGTGATTATTTATTTCATATAACTGGTTTTTACGCGGCACTCAAGAATATTTAACCTATACGACGGCAGCCAGCATTATTTTATGAGAAGACCATAAGGGAAATCCCGCGGGATACCCACAACCATCCGCAGCTTGCTGGCAGAGCTTCCCGGGTACGGTCAGACAGGAAACCAGCACGAGCCACTTACATAATTCTCTTTCGCTGCGGGAGGTTGAAATATACACCGCAGGTAGCTCTACCCTGTTACGGATGAGACGTACATGTAACAACCAGTTACATGTCCTGTCACTAATGACATATGTGAGTACAAACCTTCGTTTAAGTATCTTCTCCAAGTCCTACACACTTAAGAAAGCTATGCTGACTGGTCACAATATCTCCTCCGCTCTAGATTTCCTTGGGTCGAATTGACTTGAACTGACCTCGAATTACCCACAAAGGTGTTTGAGTCAACCCTAAAGGCTCGAATGAAGTTGAGCTCACAGTAACTTCAGTGGTGCGAGATTTCGAAACAAAGAAAACACGGTTCTAAATTTCATCAGTCATGTGTGTCATTCTGGGTATAACTTTATACGTTAACGTTGATACAGTGTAGTTCGGGCTGCGAATCATCAGCGTAGAATGGCCATTTTGCACGTGACGTACGGACGACTTGTTAAGAAGTGTAAGTACAGCGGAAATATTCAAATTTTAGAATTTAGAGACTTCTTGTTTTATGGGCATCTCCGGTGTTATTTATTTCGAGTGTACTAGACCACCAAACTGTGGATTTTTTCCCAGTTTTTGCTCTTACAATGGCGGTCAGTTTTAGGGGCGTAATCCACCGACTTTTGACAAGGTACTGAGGATTTTTTGCACATGTGATGTATTGATATCCACACTGTAGTGGTGGAAGACAAGTGGCCTTCCACGAATGTGTGGCTGTGCAAATGGCCATTCGAGTCTCACTGGCTGCTTTTCGCCACGATTAATCGTAAGAGCAATAGTGGAAGAATAACTTATAACTTCCCTGACCACGGCTAATTTAGAAATAAAGGCCTTGAATTGCATCCACGCAAATCTTCTTTCTGTGTACCTTAGGCCTACATAACTAAAACTTTGAAATTCAATCTGCGGAACTCTACCACGGAATGAATGGCTATGGATTAACGCCACTTTAGTCATGTTGAAGCCATATCGTAATGACACAGCTATGGATTCGTCACACATTGCGTATTTACGTCAGTCATTTATGTCTTAGATAACGTTCAGCACATTATTAAGAATATAACGGTACATCGGAGATCCTCAGGCTTTACGTATATAGAATATTCTCGAGTCGATATGGAAGCCGATTAAGGCTTTCATCGTACCATCGTACAAGAAAGGTTAGGCAAATTGTTAATGAGCTACGAGTACGACCCATGCACGTGAGCCAAGCGAATTCGAGTTTATGTGAGGCAAACTGCCAAGAAACACACGAGAAGGGTCCATTAAGTCAGTAAAACTAATTTTAGATTTTCCTGAAGTCAACTGTGATATGAATAAAGAATGACGCACATCAAAGCGCGTTCCCATAGGTCTGCATCGGTAATCGTAGCCACAAAACAACATGTTGCTAGTGATTTACATATGGTTGGCTTAATTTCTACTGTTTGCAAATAATAATCGATATATACGATACAACAACGCTTCGCGAGTAGGTCGCTGTCATTTTTATTTCATATTTAAAGAGATATATGATGCCATAGTGCGTAGCGAGGGGACAGTGCTAGTATCGTGCCATCGCTTTGCACTACGGTCTCATCTCTTCGCACCTCCATGTCATCGCTTCGCCATATGGTGCCATCGTCGAGCGATGAAACAAGCAAGCTGATGGCCTCATCTGGTTTCCATTAACCGTCGATATTCTTGATGTTAGTATAAGCCTTCATTTACCAAAGTGGACATCACCTTATCACTTCGTGCTAATCTTTGCCATCTGGGACTCAGGTCAACATTTGACCCATAGGTCACATGGACTTTGTCCACCGATCCAAGGCTGTCGATGGGACAGATCAAGGAGTGAAAGCTTTGGGGGCAAATACAGAGAATGTTAAAGTCATTTATTTATCTATTTACTTATTTATCTACTTAATTATTTACATGTTTTTATTTATTTCAATTGTGTTTTACACCGTACTCAAGAATATTTCATTTATACGGCGGCCCTCAGCATTATGGTGAGAGAAAAGCGCTCAGACACAGGGAGAAACCCACGACCATCCGCATGTTGCTGGCCAACCTTCCCACGTACGATCGGAGGGAAAGCAGATTATGGCCCATCTACCTGTTTATTTCATACATGTTTAATTCCGTGCGCAAGAATTTGTCACATTAACATAGCGATGACGTTTATGGGAGGAGTAATCCAAAGTGTTAACCAACCTTCTCCACGTACTTGACAACCCCGCAACTCATGTCTTTGAAAATATTTTTTAATGTAAGATTGTGAGTTAAAATTCTAGGTTAATCTGAACAATGAGGCTAGCATTCCTTTGTATTATTGATTAATTTATCTTGTACGTTAACCTTGTTTGAAATACTAGATCAAATCTTGATATTTTAAAACAATGATGATTTTCGCTCTAAGCGGGAGCATTCCGTGTGTGTGTAGTTCACTTTTCCCGAGCTTTAATGACGGTTTTAAGACCTTTTTAAGATGCACATGTTCTTAAGCCCGGGTGATCTTCCCCAAACGACTAAAAATGGATTATTCCACACGAGTTGTCTCTCGTCTGTAGTTCTGGGCAATGTATCGATTTGCAGTGAGATTCAGTCTTTGACATGCGCTTGACTTCTCGTGACAAACGGGATTATTTTCATGATTCAGTGGATAGGGTATTTTCATATTTTTTCATCAACTAAGACTCGAACTCAAAGCCTAGACGAACACAACTCAGAGAGAGAATAATAACCAGGGCTAAAAGGGAAAATACCGATCTTTGTGATCAAATCCTGACAGGACATGTTAGGTTCGCTACATAGAGCATTGTGACATGCCCGATAGGATGGTAATCGCTTGAAAGGGAAAATACCGATCTTTGTAATCAAATCCTGACAGGACATGTTAGGTTCGCTACATAGAGCATTGTGACATGCCCGATAGGATGGTAATCGCTTGGATGATTTTAAACCGAATAAATAAAAGCAAACAAGATTATGCTACCACATGCGGATGTTGAACTGTTTAGTGTCATGCCATTAAAATCACAAGTCCTTGAAAGCTTTATCTAAAATGTTTGAAGTCAGTTAATGTAGTGAAGGCTTTATAGGCAAAAACAGATGAAAGCCTCAGCTTTATGCACTAAAGATCAGTCTTAATGCAATCAAAACGCAACTGAGATATATAATTTTGATTAATGACAATATATATAAACTAGCATGACGCACGATTTGGATTTACGGTCACGTAACCTTCCTTGTGCCTTTTCCCCTGCTATTAGTCAGAAGTGTTGTGTGTTTTTTGCCACGAGACTCAGTCATAATTTCTTCCTTTCCATACTTACCTAGTATTTATTTATTTATTTATTTATTTATTTATTTCTTTATTTGATTTGTGTTTTACGCCGTACTTGTGACATTATACAAGTACTGATATTTACGATAATGGTTCAGAATGCCCCCCCCCCCCACACACACACACACTTTTTTTTATTCGAGAGAAATAATTGCAGAAATGTACTTTGTTTCATCGATTTATGGTACTGTTCTATACTCTATAGTTACCTGGGAATAGTGCATATAATTATAGTTACAATTGTGAACAATTGTGATCGTTTGCTTGTAAGGGCATGCTCTATTATATCTAGTCCGCTTTCGGGTTATTTTCACTACGCTTAGTTTTGCTAACACCCCCGTTCGGCTGTCTGCTTCTTCTTCTGTAATAACTCCGATTTCGAGGCTTCGGATTAATGTAATGTAATCCTATTTACAAGTACGTAAAGTACCATAGCATGTTGTGATCATGTTTTCAAATGTTCAAGGAACAACTTCGTGTAGTAATATGAATTGTTTCTCAGTCAGAAATAAGTAGATTTTTTCACGGTAAACAATGATGATGTGAACAGCTTTTGTTGTATGTAGGAGAGCGGGACTGATGCGCACAGTCTCCTGCTGTTCTGTGATATAACAGATGTGAAGTATATAGTTCCATGAAAAAGGAAGGAAATGTAACTGATAATAGGTTTCTTTGGGGTAAACACCAATGTCGGAGAGATAATTTTGCTGCATTAGTTTTATAACTACCCTTAAATTAACTCCACATATGTAAACCATTACGTGATGTCACAAGTTCTAGGCATGGTTCATCATTAGTGAGGTAACGCCGGTCCACACATTTTGGGGAATTATGAATATTAATGGAAGGACTAAGAGCAGGTTGTTTTGAAGTTTTCAGTTAATTGCAATATTAGATAATTTTTATGCCCATTTGTGTTAGGCTTATGTGCAAGTACACGGTAATGCAGTAATGCTCAGTATATGTATTTCTGATAATCTGTGTTTCCAAGCAGTACGGTATATAAGGTTCTAAGTCAGTTAGGAATTGACAGAAACAGTTATTGTCAGAGAAGTTTTTTTCATAAAGATATCTCATGCTGATTTGTGTAGGCCTGAGTCACATAACAAGAGGCGGACGCTGTATTACCGTAAAATGCAGAAAAAGATAATCTGTCTTATTGTTGCCAAGTGTAGGCAAGAGATATGATGCAAGTTTAACTGTGACGAGATAATAGAAAGTGTTGTTACGCATTCCAGCATTGTTCCCCAATGGGTAAACATTACCATGAATGTATTAATAGTTGCTGTTGAATATCCATATCTCAGCCAGGGGTGGGTAACAATTTGGTGACCCCGACGTGATAGATGAAGAGATGTTAGAGTACTCCTACCTGTCCATGTGCCTTCGTGATCGTCATTTCATCATGTGTTAGATCGACCACGATGAAGAGATGCTGACAGATGCTCGACTGTGACACTGAACTCCTACATGTGTCACACTGATTTCAGACGCCAAGGAGTTATGAATGATGTACGTTGTTAAGGGCATGAGTGTGTTCCTACTTCAAGTGTGATGCAGGACAGACTATCCCTCGTGAATGACCCGCAGTGAACTTTGACGGACTGTGACAGTGGAAGGTGCCATATTGGAACTGTGAACTGTGATTGTCTTGTGACTTCTGAATTCAAGTGTGTGCGCCTTCATATGGAATTCTTAAGCATTACCCAGTATTCCAAGGAGACATTTGGAGACTGTGCTTTTTTATGATTGAAGAACATTAGGGAGGACAGGTTTAGTAAGTTCATATTGATGATGTTTGCTTAAATGGCTAACTGAATTTGATTGTATTATTATACATACATTGCATGTGTATTATACAGCAGCTGACATGGAGTCTCTTAAGTGTGACACACTTGTAATATTGTACAAACTGACTGTTGAACAGTTACTTGAGATATGTGATAACTTAGATCTACAACCCACACCAAATAGTGGAAAACAGGTATTAGTGGATCTAATTAAAAAGTACTTAGAGAATGAGGGCACAAAACGAAGGGATGAAGATGAATATGCGTATCGCAGATAGTTTAATCTACTGGAAAGGGAAATTTGCGCACTGGATCAAGCATCAAATTTTAGCCATCCAGGTACGCCAACTAACAGCATTCCAGCTGAGTTGCACACATGGGGGAAGGATTTTAAGATCTCTGGACAGATTGGTGAGCCTGGACAAAAAGACATACTGTCATATAACAGCCTCATCAGACAGATTGATGCAGGTATTCAATGAGTATTCTCTGAGCGAGAAGTCATTGAAGGAGTAATAAGGTCTGTGAGTCCTGGTTTGAATTTAAGGAGTTATGTAGAAAGTCGTGCACAATCCTGCCTGTGGCAAAGAGAAGCTGACTTTGCAGGAGCTGAAGACCATATTGTTGTCTCATTATGAACAGAAAACTGTGAACGAAATGCATCAAGCGATGTGCCGTCTGACTCAGCGACCGAAGGAAGAAGGGGTGGATTTTCTGATTAGGGCGCTCGACGTTGAGGCAAAAGATGATGCTTGCTTCAGAAACTGCTGAAAATGCTGTCCGGTATAGTCCAGAACTTAACCAGGGGAATTTTCTTCTGGCCCTTCAGACACGGATTACCAATGGCTTTCTACGCCAAGAAATTCGAGACATTCTGGAAAAGCCTGACGTTTCCGACAAAGAGCTTTATGCCAGAATGAGTAAAGCAGTGTGAAAGGAAAAACAACAGCGACTTGAGGTGAGGACATAGAGTAATTATGTTGAAGCTGAGCGTGCTGAAGTTGGCGAGATCCAGGAGCGAAAATAGCCTAAGAAAGGGGGACTGCAGCAGAGGTTATGGAAATGAGAGTTGAACTTGTCTGAAATACTCAAACTCAAAGATGACATAAGTGCCCTTCGAGAACAGGTAGCAGCGTGTCAATTAAGTTGTGAAACCAGATATGAGCCAAAGGCAAAGACACCCAAAGGGAATCGAGATCGAGATTGGGGGTGTCATCAATGTAGGGAAAATGGAACGGGCAGAAATTGCAATCATTGTTTCTACTGTGGCAGCCCAGTACATTTTCGTGCCGGATGTAGAAAGAGGAAACTGAGACGTCCACAGTCTGATCAGAGACAGCAGGAAACCGGGGGCCAGTTGCGTCAGAGGGACTAGCTGCAACTGGTTATTTCAAATCCCAACAACACTCAACTTGTAAGATTTCAAGTGATGGATACCAGAGGAAACCACTGTTAACAAATCAAGACAGGAAGTTATCAAAATTGATTGGAGAACAATGTACGGTCAAATGCCTTTTGGATGGAGTTGATGTAACCGCCCTGTGCGACTGGGGTTCTCAGGTTAGCCTGCTTCCAAAACACTGGTTAGAAAGGAATAGTGCACAAGTTGCCAGACCGATGTGGGAATTGACCGGAGAGAAGAGCCATTTCTGGTGGTAGATGATGAACAGATGAAGAGACCACTTATCGGTTATAACATCATTCGGGAGCATGTTAAGGCAGAAGAAGAGATTGGCATTCTACCTACCAGACGTTTACAGCCAGCGTTTCCTGACCTCCCTAATAGGAAAGTGAATGCTCTAGAATCATTGCTCCATGATGCGGACAACCAGGATTTTGGTGTTATCAGGACTGGGCGGAGGAGATTAAAAATTGCAAAGAAATTCTGTGTGAAAGTATGTTGCTTGGTACGGTATGACAGAGACGAGGAGGGGAAGTTAGCTGCTTTTGAATCCGACCTAGAAGCAGCATGGCCAGAGGGAATAAGTGTGTCAGAGACTGGAACTGCCGTCGGATTCAAGCCATCGAGTTGAAGTTGTGGTAGCAAACACCAGTCAGCTTGACGTCGAACTACCGGGAAGGACGGTCCTTGGTTATTTGCAACCTGTTAATGCTGTTTTTGGACTACAGAGACGACCATCTGATCTAGGTGAAAGAAACCAACCAGAACGTACCGTGAAAATTGCAAATACACCTGCAGAGGACAGCTTATGGGACCTTCCCGTGAGTATCGAGGAGAAGGTATTGACTTCAACACAGCAATCTGCCATCAGACACATGTTGAAGCGGAAATGTGCAGTATTCTCAAGAGATGACTCAGACATTGGTTGCGTGCCTAAGATGACAATGGACATTAAATCGACAGATAATACACCAGTAAAGAAAAACTATATTTCGATTCCAAGACCTTTGTACAAGGAAGTGAAAGAGTACTTGTCGGACCTAATGCAAAAGGGGTGGATCGAGAAGTCAACATCTATTCCTCTCCAATGGTTTGTGTTAGAAAAAAAGATGGCAGTCTCCGACTCTGCATTGATTACCGTGAGCTAAACAGCAAAACACTTCGCGAGAGACAACCGCTGACTCGAATCCAAGATGTTCTGGACAGTTTAGGTGGGAATAGCTGGTTCAGGGTCCTTGATCAGTGGAAAGCATATCATCAGGGGTTTGTGGCGGAATCAAGTAAACCATTAACAGCTTTCATCTCACCTTAGGGGTTTTATCAGTGGCGAAGAATTCCGTTCGGCTTAACAAATTCGCCCCCCGTCTTTCAACTATACTTGGGTGAGTGTTTGGCTGACATTAGGGATAAGATCTGTGTTCCTTACATAGATGACGTCCTGGCCTATAGCAAGTCCTTTGAAGAACATCTTCAGGATGTAGAACGTGTTTTAGACAAACTCATCGGTGCTGGTGTGAAATTAAAGCCAAGTAAATGTGATCTGTTCCGCCGGGAAGTGCGTTATCTCGGGAACATTGTGTCAAGTGAAGGATACAGAATTGACCCTAAGGACAAAGAGGCTGTCCTTGCTCTGAGAGAAAAAAACACCAGAAACAGTCGGCGGTGTGGGGAAATTACTTGGGCTATTAGGCTACTTCAGATAATACATTGTCGACTTCTCCAGGAAGGCTAAAATTCTGTATGATCTTCTCAAGTTCCCAAAGGAGAACACTTCTCGGAAAAGGAAGGGACAAAGAAATAGTGGCCAGAGACCATCACAACACAGGGTAACGTGGACTAGTCAACATGAAGAGGCTTTGAACAGTTTACTGGATACTTTAGCCACATTAGGAGTCATGGCTTACCCGGATTACTCTAAACCGTATGTTCTGCACAAAGACGCTTCCGCAGAAAGCTTGGGTGCAGTGCTGTAAAAGAAAGATGATGAAGGCGTAATGAGAGTCATTCCATATGGATCTCATACCCTGTCACCCGCAGAGAAGAACTACCATCTGCATTCTGGGAAAATGGAGTTTCTCGCCTTAAAATGGGCAATAACAGATAGACTGCGGGACTACCTCGTGTATGCTGAGCTTACAGTATACACAGACAACAACCCCCTCACATACATTCTGATGACGGCTCGTATAGATGCTCGTCATCGTTGGGTGTCGGAATTAGCGGACTTTAATTTTAAAATAAAGTACAGGTCTGGTAAAACTAATGGTGATGCAGATTCACTGTCTAGAATGCCTCTTCCGATTGAAAAGATGATAGAGGACTGGACCGAAGAATGTTCACGGAATGCTGTTTCTGCTATTATGAGTGGTATACATCGCCAGCCCGAGGGGGTAGTCTACGTCTCCTCCATCACAGAAGGTGACCAGGACTTTGAAATGTTCAGCCCATTCAGTGGTGGGCATGGAAAACGCATCCCAGTAAAACAGATCAGAAATTTCCAAGAAAACGATCCTGTCATTGGATCTGTTTTTGAAGCTAAAGTGAAATGTAAAACGACACCTAAACAGTCAGTCCAAGGTAGAGCTAGGAATCTCGTCCGCGAATGGAAGAAATTGCTTATCGAAAGTGACGGACTGCTGAAACGGCGGACTGTGCTACCAAATGAGGATGTTCGAAATCAACATGTGCTTCCCCAATGCTACCATGAGAAAATCTTTAAAGAACTTCATGAAGACATGGGCCATTTGGGTGTTGAGAGAGTAGAAGATCTAGTCAGACAGATATCAAGGCCAGGCATCAAGAGCGATACAAACCACTACATAACCAAACGGTGTCACTGCATCAAAAGTAAAGTCCTAAATCCTGTACCGAAAGCGGCCATGTAGTCCATTGTCAGCCAGGCTCATTTAATGACTTTATTTTGAGGTTCGGGTTTCCAGGAAAGATACATCACGACCAGGGAACTGAATTTGAGAACAGTCGAGCGATTCAGCCAAGTGATCCATTCTCGAACTACACCCTACCATCCTCAAGGCAACGGACAGCTAGAACGATTCAACCAGACGCTATTACGGATGTTGCGGACTCTAATGAGAAAAGGGACTGGAAGTGCCACCTAAACAAAGTGATCTATACTTATAATTGCACAAAACATGATGTTACTGGATTTTCGCCTTTCTTTCTGGTCTTTTGACGATCACCCCTTTTGCCAGTGGACTTGGCTTTCGGACTGAACGGTATCAACCGTGCGGCTGGTCACACTGAGTATGCCGATGAGTGGCGGGAGCGCATGAAAGAGGCGTACCGATTAGAGCAGAATAGAGGAAATCAAGCATCGGTTACATCCAAGGCACGATATGACAAGAGAGCAGGGACATCCATACTCAAACAGGAGATCGCGTCCTTATACGCAAGCTGTCCGAACGTGGAGGCCCGGGCAAACTCAGGCAACATTGGGAGGATATCGATATCATACATGTGGTGATAGAACACAAGGGAACTGATGGATCGGTGTATGTGGTTAAACCTGAAAGTGGTGGAGGCAGGATTCGAACCTTGCATAGGAATATGCTGTTACCATGCGACTGCTTGGAACCACTTCCCGCTGTCAAGGAAGTTCCCAAACAGACCATGCGCCGAGAACCATCCACTTCCCCTGAAGGTCTACCTGATTCGTCAGACGAAAATAGAGACGATGAATTGTGCATGATGATTCCTCCGCATCACCAGGGACTGAAACCTGATGACCTCAGATCAAATGCAGAAGTGTTTATCCCTCGAACAGGACAAGCTAGTCCGATACCGGAGCCTGAACCCGAGCCGGAGCCAGAGCCAGAGCCAGAGAAGAAACCATCGCGCGAAAGAAGACCACCTCTTCATTTCACTTATTCTGAACTGGGCAATCCGTCATATATTCCTGTAGCAGCTCACCAAGTGTACACTATAAGTTGCTTACTTATCCACATTATGCCAGTCCTATGCCACTTTGGCTGTCACATCCAGTGATGAGGTACCCGCTGGGAAGATATACGTGAGCCATGTAAAGTAACAGAAATTAGACAGTGTAACAGAGATTCTCCTTATTTCATTGATGCTCTAGAGTTTGTTTCTTGTAATGTCGGGACGACATTTTTGTATCCGGGGAGAATGTGACATTATACAAGTACTGATATTTACGCTAATGGTTCATACTCAAGAATATTTCACTCATACGACGGCGGCCAGCGTTATGGTGGCAGGAAACCAGGCAGAGCCCTGGCGAAACTCGGATGTCAGGGCACAGAAACTCTGCAGGCGTTTGGGCGGCTTTGCACGAATTTTCTTTCAACCTTCTCAGTTCTCGAATCATCTTTCAACTTTCTCCTTTGTCGGCACAGCTTTGTATGTTCAAAGGAGAGGAATCTCTTTAAATTAGCACAAACAAGTCCAATTCAAATACGCCAGTTCTTTAGCTTCATCAGCGTGTTTGTTCAAGGTGTTATTGGGTCTCACTGCCTCAGACGGATAAAGCACCCGCTCGCTTCCACCGGTTCTTGAATAGGAAACATCGATTGTGTGTTCGAATTGAGTTTTTCTAGTTTCGCTTTCGGATTTAATTCAAAGATTTGTCAAGTAACTGGGGAAAGTTGGTAGTTTCCTCAGGGCTTTGTGGAATCGGGCTCTGATTTCTAAGCCCACGGTAAATGTCGTGTACTGCGGAACGGTAAAAGCGACATGATGACGAAACAGTATGAACAGAAAAAACTATCAACACAAGTGTTCAAGTTTTACGTATGTATTTTTTTAAGTCGTGCACACGACATTTGCTAAGTCGTTCGTACGACATAACAAGTATCTTATGCTCTTGACATCTTTATTAGGTCTTGGGCACGAGATATTTACTAAGTCGTGCTCACCAGATAATTGTGCGTTTCTACTGGTCAACTATCTCGCGAGCACGACTTTGAGAAGATGCTGTGCGCATGACTTATTTAAGAAAAACACACACAAACGGGAAATTTAAATACTGTGTTTGCCTTTTTTTTTTCACTGCCAATATTTTTCTTTTGCACAATGTCACTTTCATAAATCCGTATTGTCTACAGATCAATGTGCAATCAATCCTTGGTAGACATTGGTGAACTTAAACCACCTCTAATGTGATCTTCCAGAATAGCCTCTCATTTAGAGTGGTCAGTTGCGATCATTTTCTCCAACGACAAAAGACTTTAACAACGGTAATCTTGGCATTACCTCGCTTGATTCTTAAGAGGAATAAGCAAAAGTAGATCTAAGGCCTACTGGTCGGCCTGGTATCATAATCTTTTATTTACTTAATGGGTGCTTTACGCCGCACTCAAGAATATTTCATTTATACAACGGCGGCAAGCATTATGATGGCAGTAAACTCGGCAGAGCCCGGGGAAAACCCATGACCATCTGCAGGTTGCTGGCAGACCTTCCCAGCATGAACTGGACTGGCGTCACTGTAATGTCACTGTGTGAGAAGTTGTGTCTTGTGTCTTCGGTATGGCGATTCAGTGAGGCAAAGCCATGAGTATGTCAGAATTAAATCCATGCTGCTACAAGAAACACCGCAGTGAGATGTATGACTGAAACCGATGTTAAACCCTAATGAAGCAAACATAAAGCTTCCTAAATCAATTTCTTTTCATTTTTTTCGCACATCACGTTGTCAAAGTCATGAAAAACTAAACCAAAGAAAATGGTATATGAAACTGATCATATACATCAGCGGAAAAATGGAGAGGAAGACAGTCATGAAAACTTAAGGGCACAAATTATGGCACTGTTATATATGCATGTACATAACTGGGGAAATGAAGGCATGAGAATTAAACTAAGGAGCTGATGACATTCATGTAAGGTCATAGAGATGTAACTTACCAATACAAGGAAAGTTAAACCCATTCAAACTAAACTGAATATATGATGGCATTGGTATCTGCGCATATTCATGAAGAGTGAAATAAAGAGAAACTACGAAAACTACTTTAAAGCAGTGCCGACAATGATGACTAATAGAAAACATAGCGTGCGATATAAAGAGAAAATTAAAACAATAAAAAATATAAACTAAAGCACTGTCGGCAGTATGCATATTCCGTGAATCTAAGAGAAAGCTATAGCCTTGAAAACTAAGCTAACGCCCCAATTACTCTGGTATCTGCCCAGATTTGTATGCGGTGAAAAAAAGAGAAAGCTATGAAGCCATTTTCCAAGTGCTGTCAAATTTAATGCCACTCCCGTCAGCCTTTATAAATCTTTTCGCAGGCCGTTGGAGACATTTACGCGAATCTTCTTTAAATCCTCGCAGTTGTCGACACAGCTTTCACTGGTTCTGTATGTTCAAAGGTGAGGAATCCCTTTAGATATGTCCCTAAGTCCGGTCTAAATAATGCCAGTTCTTTGGTTTCGCCATTGTTTTTGTTCGAGGTGTTACAGGTCTTCCGTGGTTGAGATGGATTTAACGCCTTGATCAGAAAATATCGATTGTATGTTCGAATTGAGTTTTCCTGGATTCGCCTTCGACTTAATTCAAAGTTTGGTCAAGTAATTGGAAATAGTTGGCGGTTTACTCCAGGCTGTCCAGTTTTTCCCATCCACGCTTATCCAAGTCCTACGCCATATGAATCTGTGTCTGATTGTCTTTCCACAGAATCACATCGCTATGTCCCCGGTTGTAACGTGGCTCCAAAAGTACCTTCCTCTGTACAACAGCATGTGCCAAGGATGCCGTGCCGGAGTGGAGCTAAAGAGCGGTAAAACATTCAATTCGATCTAAATTTAATTCCAGACGAGCTATTCCGGAAGCCAGAGTACGATGGCGATCTGTTTCAAGGGTAGAAGAAACCGGCTATCTTTTGTCGACGACCGACAAGTGTATGACGAGGGTTGGACCGGGTAAACGGCCACACGGGCGTCATGGACTGCTTATTGTTACCACGATCCCACAGGCTATCGTGGCTAATAGCGTCCATTGTAGACCGCGCCTTCCGCGACTCCACCGAGGGCCCGGTTATAAGAAAAACACGAATGGTCGGCACGGTGTCAGTATAATGAGCCTGGGTGGAATGTCAAGTCTGATGTCTTCGGCATGACGTTCAAGTGGCAGGAGCACTTTGGCGGCCATGGACCCAACTGTCACAAGAAGACACAGTATACAGCGTGTCCCCCCCAAAATGTACTCACTCTTTAACTGTCCATTACTCATTATTTGGTTTTGATGTAGGTGTTTATTGACATAAATACAAGCCTAATGAGTTAAGTTAAAGATTATTATTTTTATTATTATTATTACTGAAAAGTTGTTGCGCACGACATAAAACCGAAGCATACACACACACATACATACGGATCAGATAAGTACTCTCTTAAAACTACTGTGTACGAATGGTACACATTATTGTGTCAAAAATGCACATCCACATAATTTTTGTGCAAAAGCTGCGCACATTTTGTGTAATTTGTGAAATACACCCACAATGACGTGTGTACCAGTGATACACAATTTGTGTACCACTGATACAAATACATTGTGGACGTGCCAGTTTGTACACAGTTGTTTCACAGAGTTTCACGAATGCATACATGCCAGCCCACGAATAAGATATCGGTAGAGTCCAAAATACGAAGAGCGGTTTGCAAAATTTGCATGCGCCTCTCCCATACAAAATTTCGTGTCGCCTATTCAAGTGAATGCCCAATGTTATATATTTCTGAGGCCCATGCTATAATGTAATCCTGAGGCCCATGTTATAATATAGTCCTGAGGCCCATGTTATGATATTGTCCTGAAGCCCATGTTATGACATAGTCCTGAAGCCATTGTTATAATATAGTCCTGAGGCCCATGTTATGATATAGTCCTGGGGCCCATGTTATAATACAGTTCTGAGGATATGCAACCGACTGACAGAAAGACATTTTTTGTAAATCTGATGGTTGTCGGTAATTATGCTGCTCTCAATTGAACCCTGTGTTCGAATAGAGCTTTTCCCTTATAGTATAAAGTCATAATCTGGTTGTAGCTCCCTACTCGAAGGATTAAGACTCGGATTAACTCGACCCATGTTAAATTCAACAACACTCACAGAGATAACGTTGTCCTATGTCTACTCAAGATTCACGCCATTCTCAAGACTATTTCACACTTGAACAAAAGTGCAGGCGACGAGGCAAAGCCCATGCTAAACAAATGCTTAAATGAGAACAAAACATGAAAATGATGCCAAAATCGGATGAAAGTGCGTCAAAACATATTTGCAAATATGGCATTTAATATTTTGTTCATTTTTGTTTCAGAAGGGGTATATATTTGAAAATACTTTTGTATGGTGGGTAATTGGGCCAACTTTTGGTATTTGGCGTCGTTGCATAATAATGTTCTAAATATGGATGTGATGCATGTCTAATAAAGTCAATAAATTAATAAATATAAATTTGTTGTTTATATCAAAGCATGTGCATTTAACTTGAATTATGATAATATTTAAGAACATAATAAAACTAAAAATATGATTCACATCCAGATTGAACACTTTTGTTAGCTGAAAAGAACAATTTCTAGTGCAAAAATATTTATTAAACATGTGTTAGGCCTTCATTTATAACATCGTTACACAAAACTATATATACCGGAAGGTGGTCCCAAATACCCACCACACAAACAATGTCTTCGAGTGTCTTTTTCTCCTTAAAGAAAAATCAACAAAAAAAATATTTAAAACCATATTTACAACTAACTCTTCGCACTCTTTCATCTGAACTTTATGTCATTTTTACGTTTTCTCCACCTTGAAAGACATTTGTAAGGATTGGGGTTGAATTAAACACAGAGCGCGGCTCTGTTTTCAGATCTATAGTGCGGTATCTACGAAGAGTAGGCGGTTCTAGTCACATCCAAAACGAAAACAACATGACGGATGTCAGTTGGAGAGGTTATGGCGGGGTGCGAGGAAGGATGACGCCTCGCTTGGAGCAGTCATGTTAGTAACCTAAATGAAGAAGCTGTGTTGCATCACTCAACCTAGAATGCCGGCAAAAGACATAGCCTTTTCCAAAACGCGTTTTTTTTTGGGGGGGGGGGAGCTCTGTTTTTTGTTTTTGTATTTTTTTGTTTGTTTTTTAAAGTAGGCAATTTCTTTCTAGAATGTTTGGCCAAGGATCCGCGTCCGAACATCTATCATCCGCCCAATTTCGTTAGCTTTCGTTCTGTAGCTCTCCATCTATCAGCTTATAAAGAAGGTACATGTATATGGGAATAAGCCATGCTGCCGGCGGTAGGGAGCTACTACCAAATTATGACTTTATGTCAAAGGGAAGAGCTCTATTCGAACACTGGGTTCAATTGAGAGCAGCATAATCAACGACAACCATCAGGTTTACAAATCGCTGTCTGAGTATGTATCTATGCTTAGGTTTTTGCGTTGTAGTCAACAATTTTTTAGTCATATGACGAGGAGTCCTTAGTATGTAAGCATATATACTGTATCTTCTTGTTGCAGGGCGAGTCCATGCCACCAAAGTGCTGCCGCCACTGGAATCGGATACGACACCCCACTGACCGGCCAGTCCTCTTTCCTGGCTCCAACCCGTCTGTGCTGAGCGCGAAATGAGCCATCAACAAGTACCATTTTTAAAGTTCATGGTATGACCCGACCCGTCTCTGTCGGTTGACAATTTAACAGCCAACGTTTCAACACGGGTGCAAGATGGCAGGGATCAACTTTTTTAGTGATGTCGTAGCTCTTACCAAGTTGCAAATATAAATGCAAACTGCTCAGCCCTGTAAATGACCCGAAACCTTAATTCAGGGATGTATTCCGTTGAAAACACAGCATCAGATGGCATGGCAATTAACGTTTAAGTAACGGCTGGGGCCAGATTCATCATATAAACCAGCTAAAGGACACTGGATTCGAACTCACGATTTCACTAGAAACAGCTAGGCCAGGTTGTGAGTTCACAAGCCTGGATTTATACAGGATAACTCCCAGTTACAAAAGCTGCATGTGTAAACTGTAGCAATCTAAGACGCAAATAATAAACCATTGGAAAAACGGTTCAGTTTCGAAAACCATAGGTATTGCATGTCATCACTTAATTTTATAAATATACATTTTACTGATGTCGTATGTGTGAATTTGGCGGTCAGTTTTACACGAGTGGCCGGGATAAACCTCAGACCTTTGCCAAGTTACTGACGAATTACTCAACAAATGAAGCGCACGCACACACACACACGCCATGCTGCCAGTAGACAAGGGGTTGTCAGCGAACGTTACACTGTGCAGACTACAACACAAGCCTCACTGACCACGTATTGTCGCCCAGGTTCCAAAAATGGCGATAGCGGAAAAATCTAAAATCTAAAAATTCTCTGTCCAAGACCGGATTTGAACCGGCGCCTCAAATGTCCTGAAGATTAAAAGACAAGTACCATTAACCCTTAGGCCACGGCCCGCACCTGGGATGATGTAAAATGAAATTACAGGAAAGGGACTTCATACAATTCACACAGAAATAAAAGTAGAAGTCAAGAGTGTGGAAAATAAATATTTACTAGCAATTTCCTCAATATGTTTTTAGCTGATCTACATACATACGCTTTTTCTACAACTTCTCAAAATCAATATGAACATTTAGCACCATAACATACAACTTACAAGTAAAAGAATAAATTACATGACCGCGTAAAAGTGAGTATTTTGAAATCAAACATTTTCAGATATGAAATTTACTTCATCAAAATAGACTACACCTTATGCATAAAAAATTCTAACAAATTACAACGGCGACAACTTTTTTTTTCTCATAAAGTATCACATGATTTGTAATCTGAATAACTCAGAATATGTGTCAGTTGCACACATTTTACAGAAAGGCCCATTGTTGAATTATTCAATAGTTTTTGGTTTAATTTGTCATCGTGCTGGCCCCCAAAAGACTGATTCCTTGTTTAATTGCACATCAACAGAATTGCACTGAATTGCACTGTTTGATTTAACCAAGGTCTACACCAGAAGAACTTTTTTGCCTCCCAACATCTGAGAGCACCCCAAGGTCCGGACTAATTTTCCTTGGTCTTCAATCCTAACTATCAGTGCTTACGTCCCTTTCCACCTTACACCACACTATAGCCTGAGGCTTACGCTCCACTTCGGTCTAGACTTGCGTTCACCAGTTTTAAACGCCAAACAGCAGTCTCAAGTCCGCCAAAGTCAGCTTACGCTTGCTACCTCCAGTCCCAGTGAGAATATCATTCGCCAAGTCCGTTTTCCGTTTCTGGAGCTCAGCGATTTTCTCCTCGACCGTATCGGCGCAAAGGAATTTGTGGATGACCACGTCTTTTTTCTGACCGACCCTGTAGATCCGATCGAAAGCCTGTTCCTCTAAAGCAGGATTCCAGTGCTGATCCAGCAAGAACAGGTTGCTACCTCCAATTAAGTTCAGGCCCACGCCTCCTGCCCTCAGAGACAGCAGTAAGACCGTGGGGCCCGCAGGATTAGTGTTGAAATCCTCAACGACTTCCATACGTTTTTGAGGTGGAATGTTTCCTTGGATTACGCTGCAGCGTATCCCGGCCTTAAGGAGGTGGTGAGCAACGATTTCCAGCATTCGTGTCCACTGTGACACCACGACGCTTTTGATCTGGTCGGCTTTAGTGGATTTCTTCTGAACTTCCAACAGTCCGTCCATGACGGCTTTGACCTTTGTGCTTACCTTGGCCATGCCGAACTGATCGATCGATTTGGCCGATTTGTCGGATTTTTTGCTTGGTTTGTCACTATCGCCCAGCATAAGGCCTCTCATCTGTTCCTCTAGGGTCAGTTCGATGCCTTCCGTCTCCAAGACATCCTCTTCTATGGCTTCCTTGAGCAGGCTGAGATGACCACAGCATTGCCTCAGGCGTAGCAGGGATACGAGGATATGGGTGCCTCCTGTACCCTTCTGCCCTAGTACCGGGCCACCTGAGGCCGCGGAGCCAGGCCTGTCCATGAAAGGGTTCCTTCCGCCCAATGATGCCGGTGCGGTATCATTTAAATACTGGTCTCCTCCATTCTTTTCGGCATGTCTTTTCAGGTAGTCCTTGAACTTTGACTGAGACTGGGCATACACTTTATCATAGACCGATTTTTCCTCCTTGGAAAGCCGTAACTGGTGCACAACGATAGTCTTCGTTGGCAGTGGTACAAGTGGTCTTCCACCTGGCCCTTTCTGATTTTTCTCTCTCCTGAGTAAGAACGTCTTGACCAGAGTGTTTAGACGGACTTTACCCGTACCAGCGTTCGTGGCTACCTGTCTCTTCCACACCTGGAATTCGTCAAAGGGAGAGCACCTGAGGAAGCGCAGTAAAGAGTACATGTCAATCAGGTCGTTTTGGATCGGGGTCCCAGTGAGGGCCCACCTACACCAGGCCCTAAGACGACACACACCTATGGCTGTCTTGCACTTATGATTCTTTATATTATGTGCTTCATCCAGGATGATTCGCTCCCAAGCGACCTTTAACAAGTTCGGCATATTCTTCCCTCTCTTGCCTTTGAGAAAGTCCTGATCTTCGACTGGTTTTTCCGCATCTTTGGCACTAGCATCGGACGCTACTTCTTTGCTGACAATGTTATAGGTCGTCAGCACGATGTCGTTATCCGCCAGTTTCTGGGCGTTTGGTTCTCTGTTGGGACCATGGTACAGCAGGACTTTCTCCAGAATTCCAGGCGTGACCCTGTTCTCAATTTCTTTCTGCCACTGGTGAATAAGGGAAGCTGGACAGATGACCAGTGTGGCGCGCGACTTGATGATGTTTTTGTCAACTTTTTGCAGCTGTTTATCCTTGCTCATCCAATCTCCGGACTTTCTGCAAGAAGCAGCAGCGGCCTGTACCTCTTCTGTACCGTTCAGCTCTCGCTGTTTCATCACCAGTGAAATCATCGTCAACGTTTTCCCCAGTCCCATATCATCGGCTAAAATTCCTCCAGAAGGTCTTTGGTGCTCCCTCCAAATAAGCCAAGCCAGAGCTTGCCTCTGGTGCATCATGAGGTTGACCCTTAAGCCTCTCGGGTCCTCTACTTCGGCCGTTTCTGCCGGTCGCCTTTCCAGCTGCTTGTGGAGATCTTCTATAGCGTCTCTCGTTACAGATCCCACTTCCTTCAGTCTGTCTGCAGTCATACGTCCGCCATACAAGGTCTTCATCTGGGGGTTGGTACCATACATTTGCTGAAGAATATGGTCTGGAATAGGTTCTGGTTTTTGCAGAGCGATGATCTGTTTTTGTTCTGGAGCACTTGACACTGGTTTAAAGGATAACACCGTTTGCTTTGTGCCTTGGACAACCGGCTTGGAACAACCGTCTCCTGTAGCCCCTTTGGTTTGTTGAATAACATGGATGGTTTTGGTCTGACCAGTAGTACCAGAAGGTTGGGAAGGGTATACTCTATAAACTTGAGGGGCTGGAGGAGCCTTTGGAGCTACCGGACGTACGGAAGAAGCTGCCAACGATGCTGCCTTTGGGTCCACTGGACGAACACTGGCCGTTGAGAAAGCTTTGTCAGGCTTTAGCTCTGAAGGTCTTACGTGAGATGCTGTACTAATCTTCAGAGGGCAAGGTTTTGATGTTGCTGGTACTGGTGGTGCTGGGGGCACATTTGGAGGTGCAGTCACAGAGGTCTTCAATGAAGACTTGGCAGCTGTTTCTTTGGCAAGATGTGGATTATTGACCAACTGAAGATTGAGGTACGACAGCTGGCTTTGAAGATCCTCCACCTGATCTTGAAGTCGTCTCCCTTTGTCAGGAAGGCTGTTGAGATTCACCGTGCCAAGCATCTGCTTCTTCTGTTTCAGCTCTTTTGTCAGCTTATCCTTCATGGACTGGTTGATTTCCATTGTCAGTTGAGATCTGTGATGTTCTTCACTTCTGTCCTTTTCACCGTTAGCAGTGGTCTGCTGCTTTGAAATGTGGACAGATGAAGAAAACTGTCCATTCGGGTGCTGCCCTTTAGAGGACAGTGACGTGACTGGTGCTGTCTTTGTCAGGTCTATATGAATAGAACTTGTCAGGCTTTTAGGCGGAGCATTTGCTGCTGAGTTAGCAGAGTCATGCCCTTCAATTAGAGTCGAGTTTGCAATTACCATAGGTGGCGTGTCAGCAGGGCCGAAGGAAGTCTCATCTAAACTGATGACTTCTGGCGATGAAGTCACTTGACTGCCTGCCACTATTGTACTGTTTGCTCCATTGTCAGCCATTCCTGTGTTACTCACTCTACCCTTACCACTCACTCCACCAGTACTGCTTACTCCACCAATATTATTCCCTACATCATCTCTTCTCCCTCCTGTGACTTTGGACCCATGCTCCTGGATCCTGCTGCCATTAAGGGAGAGTCTGCCCTGATTCGCTGTTTTCTGCAAACCTGCTGACAGTTTCCCTTCTGCATCCGACACTGCTTTCTTTACTGATACCGACGTGATAATCACAGATTCATCAATGACGTTATGAACCTGACTGTCTCTGAGCGGGTCTATTCTCGGCAGAGTGCCCACGACAGAGTAACCACACCAATTTGAGCCGCCTTCCACTCTCTCGCGACACCTGTAGTAATGCCGTCTTTCACCCGAGACTTTCCCCTCGGCAATGTACTGAAGGTCTGCGATGTTGTCTGGGTGTTTCAGACAGTAGCTGGAGGGAACATTGACAGCACTCTTCACAAAGTCACACTTGTCTCGGAGAACACTGCAGATGTAGAAACTCTTGCCGTAATTGGGGCCTGGCTTGCTTCCAGTCTTCAGCATGCAAGGTGCTCCATGTTTAGAGCAAGTCACTGACTCCATGTTCACTCCTCCCACCTGAAACAAAACATACATCTGATCAATGCATTATCTGCATAAGATGCAAATGATAGAAAACAAAAGAAAAAAGACACAGTTCACCAAGGTATGCGTTCAATAACAGCAGGAACAAATGCGCGGGCAAGAAAAATAGTAGGATGAGGTTACAATCTGCACTCTAATCATGTTCGTCAACACTAAGTCAAGGGAGGAAATGGGCCTTCGTACAAGTTTTAGCAATATGCGCAAGGGCAGACAAACTCCTAGCATTGATTGAAATGTGAAAAAATAACATCACAGTGCACAAGTTTGGGTCATTTTGCACATTTTGTGTGAGATCGAGAATCCTATGCCTACTAGTTGCTGAGGTATGCTCCGCACACACTTGAGAAATATGTACAAGGGTAGGCAACTCTTAAAATAGATCGTAACACAGAAAAATAACCTGACAGTGCACAACTTCATGTCATTTACCACACTTTGTGTGAGTTTGAGAATCCTATGAAAAATAGTTGCCAAGATATGAAAAAAGTTGAAACTTCAGGTCATTTTGCACACTTTTGTGTGAAATAGACAATGCCTAATAGTTGCTGATATATGCTCACAAAGTTGAACCGGATGGATGGACAGACAGAAAAAGCAATCACTACATGTCCCCCCCCCTTAATGAGGGGGACATAATAATTTTGAAGGTACATGTAAACATGTACATATTTATTTCATTTGTGCTGAGTACCACATAAGTCTGTACCAATGACCTTGAACATTTTTAAGACTCCAGGTGGAAAATTTCTAAAACTCAAGGTGCAAAATAAATGACACAAAAGTATTCAATTATGAGACGCTATTTCAGAGAGGATCAAAGACATATTTCTTCTTAAGAAATTTCCATAAGAGTGAAAATGCACCAACCAATAAAATGCATCAATACACACCAATTTATTACTGTTTAATGCCAAACTGAAGAACAGGTAAATGAAACTTGTATGATTGTTGTCAGGTTAATGAGTAGAAGAAATCAGTGTGAATGCGAGTACAGGTATAAACCCCACTTCTGGCAAGTAGCTGACAAACCGTTTTCCCATCAAATTTTATAACACATTTCCAAATTAAAAACTAATATTTAACTAAAATCGAGAGTTCCATTGCAATGCCCAGTGACGTGATTCTTTTTACATGGCTGAATTATAAACAATCATGTACATCTTCCCATTGAACTAGAAAAAAAATAGGTTAAGGTCAATGAAAGGCAATAGTCTTACTCTAAACAGATTTTTAGTACTGCTTGGGGAGTACTATAAAGGATTGATTTTTACCATAAAATGCCTCAGAAACGTGCCACTAAAATGGGCATGTCCACTGTTTGAGAATAAGGCCGAGTCATGAGCAATTTTACTCTGAAATGAACCTAGCTTTCACCTCTACCCACATAAGATTACCCCAACCAGTCCCAAGTGTGGAAATGGGACATTCTTATGTATGGAAAAACTTTCCATAAATTAATGAGGCTGTTATATTTGAACATCAGATGTGTACTTTTCTGTTAAACTTGGCATCTCCAATTACATAACAGCATTCATTTTGACAAGCGTTAGTGACATGTTTTCCTGTGCATTTCAGCTGAACAGGCGAGAACTATGACAGTAACCTACATTAACCTAGCCTTGCCCATAACAAGTGTTGGAAACATGCCAGCATCCATAAAAGGTTATGTTAGATAGTACGACTAGTATCTGTCTTACATATTCCAGATTAAAGAATCTACAGGTGTGTAAAGCCCAACATACAAAACCTAAAACCTAACTCAACTAAGGCAGAGATGTGCTCCAGTCATTATGTGTATGCCAGTCAATCATGAAGTCATACTGCCAACAGCACCTGATACAAGCACCCTTCAGTCAGTTGAGCACAGTTGTGACTAATGCTCATATGCAGAAGCCTTAGAATTTAATGTACTACATGTATACATTTAGAATTAATTTTTTACAATGTTAAAGAACATTTTTTGGCAGGATCATGAAACTTACCTGGCTGTAAACCTGTGTGATTTGTATGATCCAGGGGAGCGTACTCTGGCAGTGTTCTCACAGACCTGCACCACACTGCAATCTCCACAAAAGCACCTTTCCTCTGAAAAAGAGAGGAGGACACAGAGTGTTTTCGGCAAACTGTATTGGCATAAAATCCAACATCAAGAACAAGAAGCAACCATGGTAGCACACTACAGGTCAATGTGGCATACACTAGGTGTAACTATTTTTCATTAGCATTTAGCAGTGAATGGCAATGGTTTTATGTCACACCAGTTCTCATTCAGCCAAAACCTGATGATTTCATTAGCAGTACATGTAACCATCAAATTCCTGAGGTATGAGCTTTTCCTTTTTGTTTGTTTGTTTGTTTGCTTTAAGTGTTGCATCAGTCTCTCATCAGTAATTCCACCATACCAGGGCCATCCTTGGAAATTATATTTCATATAAAATTTTATTTCATTTTTATTTGATACTCTTATATTTTTTTATTTCAATGGTGTTTTATGCCGTACTCAAGAATATTTCACTTACACAATGGTAGTCAGCATCATGGGGGGAGGAGACTGGGCAGAGCCCGGGGCAAACCCCCAACCATCCGCAGGTTGTTGGCAAACCTTCCCACGTACGGCTGGAGAGGAAGCTAGCATGAGCTGGACTTGAACTCACAGTGACTACGTTTATGAGAGGCACCTGCGTCATTATGCCCTCGGCCACGGAGCTAAACCTTTTCATTCACATGTACATGCCTATAATGGCACACATTTTTATGGGAACAGGGACCAGGAATGCCCACAGTAAACTATGCACACAGATCCATGTATACGTTTTTGGAACTGAAAGTCACATGTACTTTATTATTAGTTTCTGAATTGCCAGTGATGTAGGTCATATTCATGAAGGTAAGAGGGGTCCAGCAAACTTCATCTGGGGTCATTTTTTTCAGCTGATAAGCACATGTGTGTAACACAATCTTGTGTCCTTGGTGCTTGCCACAGGCTTTATAACTTTGCTGGAAGAAAATCGGACAGCTTTAAATTTTCTGTCATTTTTTAACAACTGATCACATGACCATGTGCAACCTGAGTGCAGTTAAATAGGGTTTAAACCTAAATATTTCAAGCTATTACCTGCTTTACGGACTTAACAAGCTTAAAAGTTTATTTGAGGTGAAGGTTATTTTTTGTCAGTTAGATGCAGGAGTTATCTGCCCTTGAATGCAAATTATATCAGAAATAATGTCTTTTCAAACCATTCTGTGAATAACATCTGCACAGATTTCAAATATATAATAAGACTAATGTATTTCCTATGAATTTTTAAATTTCATGTAGCATTGCTACTTGGGAGGCACATACCAGTTGGTAACGAAAGAATGTTGTTTATTTAATCTAAATGATTGGCATAATACACCATACTCAAGAATATTTCACTTATACCACAACGGCCAGCAAAATGGTATGAGGAAACCTGGCAGAGCCCACGGGAAACCCACGGCCATCCACAGGGTGCTGACAGATATGGCTTCCCACGTACAGCCTGAGCTGGACAAAGTCGGATCGACCATTTTGATGAGAGGCTCATGTCAGTACCATACACCCTGCATGCTTTCTCCGCATCATTTCTAATGCAAATCCCAACGTCAGATCAATCTCGGACTAAATGGGTGCAAGTGTTTCGGAGCTACCTGGCTCTTGCTGATACTTTATTATTTCGCTCTCATTTGCACGTGGGGAGAATTTGAAGCGTAAGTGCTCTATAGGCTCGTTCAGCACCTTCAAACCTCGTACGGTATAGTCGAGGAAAGGCGTCACAAAAAGGGCAGATGTCTGCGGGACTAATATCACGTTTTTCCACTTCTACAAAATCATAATATGACCCGGAACAACAACAACAACAAAGCAACCCAAAAATTACTTTGAGACATTTCAACACCTATCACAATAGAAGGAAATGAAGTTGTTCCATCGCTTTCTTTGGTAAAATACACACATAAAATTATGCTCTCTATTCACCTTAATTCAGGGCTGTAAAATGTCCGCAATTAATGACAAAATGTTCTTCTTCCAAACGTCGCGGGCCACATTCGAAATGACAACGTATCATTCGTCACGTGAAAGACATGTTCCTGAAATGTTCTGAAATCGAAATGGACTTAAACCAGAGGCCCTCTCTACGCGCAGACTCGTGACCTAGCTAGACCCGTTTACAACAGCTTTTGGCTGTTGTATCCTTTGTGTAACATTAGATTTCATATATTTTATTTTCAGGACAACGAACCACCATTCTTCTACCGGTAAAAAAGCGGCACGTTGTTTTAGACTTACCTTCATTCACAGGTCTAGTAAATCACGTCTTTATGGGCCTATGTCAGTATAATGTGGTATGTACTGGACGTGCATTTGTGGCAGACCCCTTTGGAATCTTATGAACAAAACATTTTCACATTCAGATCTATCTGCCAGCAAACTGTGGAGGGCCGGGGGCTTCCCCGGGATCTGTCCGTTTTCCTCTCACCAGAATGCCGCCCACCGCCTAAGGCCTACTCCGTGAACTTGATAAGGCAGCATTATGGTAGGAGGAAACCGGGAGAGCCCGGGGAAACCCATAATCATGTGAAGGATGCTGGCTGACCTTCCCACGTAGGCCTACGGCCGGAGAAGAAGCCAGCATGAGTTGGGATTGAACTCACTGCCTATGCATACCATATTGTTGGAAGATAATTAAATGGTCTTCAAGCAACATGAGACAGTGGAAACTACCCAGTTGACTGTTTAATGTCAACACAACCAGGTCTATATAAGCAATGACAGCAATGTCGAATTTAGAAATTCCTTGCCCCAGGCCGGGATTGAACCCCCCCTCCCCTCGTGACTTGTGCCATATACCACTGAACCCACGCTACGCCTTTCTGTCTTTATACATATATATATATATATATATATATATATATATATATATATATATATATATATATATATATATATATATATATGCCTAGATGTATAGTGTAAAGATTAATGAGCTCATTCCTTTCAGTTATGATCCTTCATTGATTTGTTTTCATGTTTGAATTTTTATTCCATACAGGGGCATTCCTCTCCGACCGTGGGAAGGTCTGCCAGCAACCTGCGGATGGTCGTGGGTTTCCTCCGGGTTCTGCCCGGTTTCCTCCCCCCCTAATGCAGGCCGCCGTCGTATAAGTGAAATATTGTTCAGTAAGGCGTAAAACACTAATAAAATAAATAAATTTTATTCCATATACTATTTACTTACCAACAGTTCTAAATTGAAAACTGAAAAGGAATATGCCATCTATTTATTGGCTCTCAGGTGTTTTTTAACGTCCCACTGGTCATTTCCTCCTATATTGTGACGGCAGTCAGATTCTGGGTAGAGGAAGTCCAGGGAGCCTGTATAATAAACTACCGTGCGCACCATTCGTTTAGTATCTGACAAACGCCCTGGCTGATGACTGCAGCCGAACCGGCGAGAGCGGGATTCGAACGCGCGACCTCCTTGGGGATGGCAGGTCAAATGCCTCATAGTCACAGCGAATCGGTATTAATATTATAACCGTCTGTAAACTACGTAGGTCCGGTATCCGATTCATGGGGATGGTTGCACATTATCAGGTATATTTCTTTGATTTGATAGGTGAAAAGAATATTTCACTTATACGACGGCGGCCAGCATTATGGTGGGAGGAAACCGGACAGAGTGCGCGGAAAACCCATGACCCTGAACAGGTTGCTGGCGGACCTTACCAGAGAGGAAGCCATACAGCATGAGCTGGACTTGAACTCAGAGCTATCGCATTATCATGTATAGAATACATGTGTATATGGATATATACAACAGCGGTATGGTCAAATCGTCCAACAGTAAAATCTTAAAACAGTAAAACCATCCCGGAGCAAAATCGTCCAAAACAAGAGGTCCAATGAGAAAGCTGGTCAACGCGTTCAAGGTATATAGAGTCATATCGACCAGCATCTATAATCACATCGTTTATACATGTAGTGGAGTGATCCATGGTGTTATGATCATTAGTATTACTGTTTCATAAAGCCCAATGCAAATAAAATATAGCAAACTAAAACAAATCCGTCTTGACTGCATAGGGGACTTGATGCTGGATGATCTGACCGCATGTTAGACGAGTTGACCAACTTGGGCGATTTTGCTCTTGGGCTATTTGACCTGCATCTCTACAGTGCACATACACGCTTTGTTTATTATCATCACTGATTCCTGTGATTGATCTGTGATGAATAAGGATATATATATATATATATATATATATATATATATATATATATATATATATATATACAGACATTGTGGCACTTATGGGGTTGCAGTTTCAGACCCAATTATCAGTAGGAAAACTCAAGCCTCCCTGTGAGGTATATATAGTATATATACATATATGCCCCATACCTGGATATATGCCCCATAGTTTCTTTAAGAGCTACAAAACAAAACCAAGCCAGCCTCTGGGGTATATATATACATGTGTAGTAGAGTAGAGTCAATCTAGGTATTGATTACTATGTAGATATAGTGTGTGTGTTAGGGGGCTAACATTAATTGAGAATTACTAACCTTTGTGTTCATTTGTGTAATATGCATTTAGTATTAGTAGTTTTGTCTAGTTTGTAGTTTTATTTAGAAATAATTAAATGTAGAAAGTTGTTGTGATGTAATGTAAAATGGTAAAAATGCAAAAATATTTTATCTTCTGCAGCAGAAATTTCACATTGAAAGGCTTTAAACTTAAAGTAAAGTAAACTGTTTAAAACACATCTTTCACACAGTGATGTACTACTATGAAATCTAAATGATGCTGTTAAATTGATTGAGTTGTCATGTTTAGGAAAAGAAATATTTAGAGATTATGAGAGGTTACGTGTGTAGAAAACACATCTAGGATCTGGTTGGTATGCAAATCGGGAATGGTCATTAAGGCAGGGTGTGTCCTTTGTGAGGTCTGGGCTGGGGCTATAAAAGGCCAGCCCTAATGAAGTTCTGGGGAGACACCCAGGGGACACCCCAGCCAGTATGGTCAGGCCCAGGGAGATCTATGTATCAGCTTACTACATTGACCATGTAACACAGTTAGATGGTGTTCAATATAGATGACAGCCTTCAACTATACCATGTTGTTGTAGTCAGTCTTGTGGTCAGTCTTGCAGTCAGTCTTGCAGTCAGTCTTGTAGTTAGAGTCTTGAAGGCAGAGTCATCAGGAGTCACAGTTACAGAGTTATTGTATTATGTCTCCAGTCAGTACAGGATGCCAAGAATACAAAAAGATGTCTCCTCTTCTGTGTTGTGTTCCTTTTCTATCTGTCCTACCAAGCTAGCCTCCCTAAAGCTTAGATAACTGGTGGTCAATAAACACCAACAACCAGCTCGGTTACAACTGGTGACAGAACCTGGGCAAGGGACCAGCTAGAAAAGTGGAGTCATGGCGAGATAGCATCCCCAGCTAAATTGTCACCAATCCCCGGCACGGTTACACATGCCCCATTATTAAAACGGCTACTAATTCTTCTTCTGTTATAAACCTGCATGTTTAATTATAATTTGAATGTTGTTTCACACTACGCCTTACTCAGTGTTTGACTTCACATGTACACATGTGGAGGATTGTTATACTGCGGAGGGGGCTCTGTGGCGGACGTGCTAGCCTCAAGCTGCTCGGTAATCCAGCTGTCCCTCTCCACTGTCAATGCGTGTCAGTTCAAGTACAGCTCACACTGGCTTCCTCTCTGGCTGTGCGTTGTCTGCTAGTAATTTGTGGATGGGCATGGTATTGCAGGTATAATGCTGGTTGTGGTCGTTAACAGTGAAATATTCACTGTCAAATGAATTGTTATACCTGAGTTCCCAAGGTAGATAATCAACCTCTGACAAGTTAAGGAGGAACTTAAACATGTAACGTTCATGTAGGCAGAAAAATTGGTGGAAAACAATTGGTCTTCAACAAACTTTAGATTGCGCATACATCCAAGGAATGGTTGTTGACTGCTGTTTGTCTCAAGGCCTCACAGATAGTTGAGAATACAGAAATATCCTGGCCTGAACGCACACCCTGGGTATTCTAGCAATTGAAAGGCATACTTACATCTCTCAATTACATTTATTTATTGATTTGGGTGTAGGAAACTGGGGAGTGCACGAGTTAAACCACTGCCCAACTTTGGCAAGATGTAAATTTACCTTGACTGCATGAACAGTCATACAAGTGTTCCCGATCACTTTATTATCATATAATTCCTGAAGTAAGAAACTGAAGCCACACCTCATTTTTTCTAGCAATTCAAAGGCAAGTGTCTGGACAAGTTGGCCATACTCTCCTCTATCATAACAAACGTTTTTATGACAGTTAGTGAACAGACATACCCATGCAATTTCTAATGTTATTTAACAGTACCATCAATGTATCAACAAGCTTTTCCATTATTAGCTTTGCACTTGAAGTCAGAATTAATACAACCAATACCATGTACATCATGATGGTGTCTGTTTGTGGGTATTTTCTGGTTAGAATGATACCCATGTCTTGATTCACTATAAAGTGTGACTTCATCGGATCATTACGACAATGTCAAACAAAAGCTCCAAAGTACAAAAATCATTAATATATCTACAGACCCGATTCTGGACTGAACCCATGAATCTCTTCCAAAGGAATAGGTCTAACACCTCAGCGATTCCGGGGCAGAGAAAATGTTTAGATACAAATGATGTAAATATAATGGGACAAATCAACTATATGCCTTCCATGGTTATGAAACCACAATGTAGCCTAAGATGTGAATATGTAACCTGGATTCTTCCAATATTTTTATACAGACTATTTATGACTTTCACGGATCCAAAGATACTACATCCTATAAATATAGCCTAGTAATTATAAAAGACAACAAAATATTGACAACATATGCTCAGAAAGTGGAAAAATTTTATTCAGACCACCATGCCATACATGAACTGGCATCAAAATATACAGAGACACAGATAACTGCACTATGACAATTGTGCTCAGCTGCCTGAGTAAGAATTTGGTAACATCATTGAATGCTTGATCACATAGATCAACCTAAGTTATCAAGTGTTCATCAGTAGCAAATAGGTCAAAAACCATGAACATTATTGACTGTATCGGCTCCAGCAGTCCAGTGACGAAAATCTCAGGACAGAGATCAGAAAATACAGTTCTCTAAATAAAATCCATCAAAACTTAAAACAGGTTTAATAATAAAATATAATAAAACTATTGGACATGTGCCTAAACACACATCCCACAACTGCATATCATGCATACCACTACCACCACAGCTGTGCACGGGTGTACACTAGACAACTGTCCACCCCGTATACATCTACTATTGTGCATCAGACATATAACCAAGCATGTATATATCCCACAACATTTCATCAGGTATACACCCCGCTATTATCCATCAAACTGTCCACCCCAGAAACATTACACATCTGTCAGTCAACCAGTTATACACGCCACAATTCTCAAACAGACATACGCCCCACAACTGTCCACAGTCATACACCCCACAATTGTCCACAGACTTACGCCCCACAACTGTCCACAGCCATACGCCCCACAATTGTCCACAGACATACACCTCACAACTGTCCACAGCCATACGCCCCACAATTGTCCACAGACATACACCCCACAATTGTCCACAGACATACGCCCCACAACTGTCCACAGCCATACACCCCACAATTGTCCACAGACATACACCTCACAACTATCCAGAGCCATACGCCCCACAATTGTCCACAGACATACACCCCACAATTGTCCACAGACATACGCCCCCACAATTGTCCACAGACATACACCTCACAACTGTCCACAGCCATACACCTCACAACTGTCCACAGCCATACGCCCCACAATTGTCCACAGACATACGCCCCACAACTGTCCACAGCCATACACCCCACAATTGTCCACAGACATATGCCCCCACAACTGTCCACAGCCATACACCCCACAATTGTCCACAGACATACGCCCCCACAACTGTCCACAGCCATACACCTCACAACTGTCCACTGGCATACACCCCACAATTGTCCACAGCCATACGCCCCACAATTGTCCACAGATATACGCCCCACAACTGTCCACAGCCATACACCTCACAACTGTCCACAGCCATACGCCCCACAATTGTCCACAGATATACACCCCACAACTGTCCACAGCCATACACCTCACAACTGTCCACAGCCATACGCCCCACAATTGTCCACAGGCATGCATGTGGCTGAGGACACGAGTCAGTTAATTGAATGATCTGCTTTTCACACAAGTGTGTGAGGTGTGCTCAACGACTAACTGTGGATATCAACCGCAATCAATTGAACAACACTCTTGTTCAATTTCCAAAACATTTACATTCGCCATTGCCAATAGGCCTCCTTTCGTCTGCCGACAGGAGAGAAAACTACAGAAAACTATTGTGTAGAGGGAGGGTAATAGAACAACTTCACTGTCAAGTCGAGCCGACACCTGGTTTGGACAAATTTGTGAACACTTCAGCCAGAGTACCGCAGTATTTGTAATATATATATATATATATAAGATGCCACTTCACTGGGCATACACCCATACACAACTGTCCACCAGGCATACACCCCATACACAACTGTCCACCAGGCATACACCCCATACCCAGCTGTCCACCAGGCATACACCCCATACATAACTGTCCACCAGGCATACACCCCATACATAACTGTCCACCAGGCATACACCCCATACACAACTGTCCACCAGGCATACACCCCATACACAACTGTCCACCAGGCATACACCCCATACACAACTGTCCACCAGGCATACACCCCATACCCAGCTGTCCACCAGGCATACACCCCATACCGCAACTGTCCACCAGGCATACACCCCATACATAACTGTCCACCAGGCATACACCCCATACATAACTGTCCACCAGGCATACACCCCATACATAACTGTCCACCAGGCATACACCCCATACCCAGCTGTCCACCAGGCATACACCCCATACACAACTGTCCACCAGGCATACACCCCATACCCAACTGTCCACCAGGCATACACCCCATACTCAGCTGTCCACAAGGCATACACCCCATACATAACTGTCCACCAGGCATACACCCCATACCCAACTGTCCACCAGGCATACACCCCATACCCAACTGTCCACAAGGCATACACCCCATACATAACTGTCCACCAGGCATACACCCTATGCCGCAACTGTCCACCAGGCATACACCCCATACCCAACTGTCCACCAGGCATACACCCCATACCCAATTGTCCACCAGGCATACACCCCATACCCAATTGTCCACCAGGCATACACCCCATACCCAACTGTCCACCAGGCATACAATCCACAGCTGTCCACCATGTATACACCCCACAACTATCCACCAGGTATACACCACACAACTGTCCACCATGTATACACCACACAACTGTCCACCAGGTATACAACCCACAACTATCCATCAGGTATACACCACACAACTGTCCACCATGTATACACCACACAACTGTCCATCAGGTATGCACCACACAACTGTCCATCAGGTATACACCACACAACTGTCCATCAGGTATACACTGCACAAATTGCAACCAGGTATATACATCTTGTACGTACATGTATGAAATACACCATCTTACAAAACTCAATCAACACTGCATGATATACCATACTAATATACAACACTGTTGCATGCTTATCCCATGAGCAAATAAAAATATGATTTTGAGAGCAAAATTTAATGACATATTACTTTCAGAACAGCAATTTAAATTTCACCTTTAACTTCAGCATTTCAGGCAGAGTAAACTAATCACCAAATCAATAGCAAAAAAACCAACCTACAATACTTTAGTGAAGGTCTTTAAGTGCACAGTATTATTTCTCAAGTTAGTCACTCTCGAAACAACTACACACCACAACTGTCCACAAGGTATACACCCCATACACAGCTGCCCACCGGGTATGTATACACTCCACAATTAGTGATCAGGTACTTACTTTCCACCAGGTTACTACACATCATCATCAACCAGGCATACAACCCTCAGTTCTCAACCAGGTATACACCCTTCAGTTCTCAACCAGGTATACACCCCTCAGTTCTCAACCAGGCATACACCCCTCAGTTCTCAACCAGGCATACACCCCTCAGTTCTCAACAAGGTATACACCCCTCAGTTCTCAACCAGGCATACACCCCTCAGTTCTCAACCAGGCATACACCCCTCAGTTCTCAACAAGGTATACACCCCTCAGTTCTCAACAAGGTATACACCCCTCAGTTCTCAACAAGGCATACACTCCTCAGTTCTCATCCAGGCATACATCCCTCAGTTCTCAACAAGGTATACACCCCTCAGTTCTCAGCCAGGCATACACCCCTCAGTTCTCATCCAGGCATACACCCCTCAGTTCTCATCCAGGCATACACCAACCACCACTCAGTTCTCAACCAGGTGTACACCCCTCAGTTCTCAACCAGCTATACACCCATCACTTCTCAACCAGGTCTGTAATCATCAAAAAATTAATGTATACATATCACTATTGTCAATCAGAATCGCTACTGTCAATCAGAATCAGATCTACACACCATAATTTTTAACCAGGTATATAGACACTGCATACATTGTGCAGCATGCAGGAATATTATCTGCACTTGACTACACACTCTAGTGTACCTGCCAACAGCATTAATACACCTTGTATCCGGCAACAGCACATGTACCCAATCTACATGTAATGTAAACTGTACACATATATATATGTTAATGTCAATGGCCTGCTTGCCCACAACTGTCAATGGAATATATGACCAAATGTCTACTGCACTACCCTGAAACGACATTCTCAAATCTAGACAGGACAGTCAACTGCACACATACTTGTACATGTACACGCATGTGCATCCTAAACTGTCAACTGTATGTATATGTACAGTGTATGAATTACACCACCTTAGAAACCCCAGTCAACACTGTATGATATACAATGCTCAATGTATAGGACCCCAAGTACAGTACAACATTCTTGTATTATTCCATGAGCAAAAACAAATATCATTTTGATATCAAAATTTACTGACATATTACAATCAGAAATATAATTTACATTTCACTATTAACTTTAGCATTTCACAAAGAGTAAACTGATCATCATTCTTAATTATACCAACATCAAGAAAAATCAACAGTGTAGGATAATATATAATCAGTGTCAAAGGTTTTTAAGTGCACAGTATGCCTAGGCATGTAGTCCACAACACCCATAATGTACAGCCATCACTTCATTTGTTAACATATCTCACCAATGATCTGCGCATGTATCCCACAACTACTTACAACAAATGCATCTCATAATCATCTCTGGAATTATTCCTTACTTACTGCTCAAGTTTCCTCAAATGCTGAAGTTTGGCTTTAAGTTGGGCTGGTGTTCTACTTTTGAGAATTGGGTACTTCTTCTGAGCAGATTCAATTTCAGCTGTTGACGGATATTTCTCAGCAAAGGATGGGAAAATTTCTTTCAACAAATCTATGCTGGTTGACGACCAGCCCACACGTGCTTTGGCTACAACTGAAATGGAAAAATGTAAAACCTGTGACTGAAGAAATGATTTATTTCTTGATTGGTGTGTAACACTGTGCTCATCATACAAGAGAACAAATTATATATCTCACAAACTTCCTGATTATTAGCCACAGCGAGAGCTGGATTCAAATAAGGGATGAACTTCAGGAAGACTTTTTCATTCTCATATATACTGTACAAAGATATGAGACACCATCAATTGCAACATGTAGTAATTGAATTTTTTTTATCAGAGTATAATTGCTACAAATGGATGTCACATACATAATTAGAAGTAAGAGAACATCACTGTGTTCTCTATAAGGGTGCTAAAGACATGAAAATGCTCCAGTGCTAGACCATTATTTTTAGTTCTTCGCAAGAGGACTGACACAGAACACAGTGCCACACTTGTACAATAGACAAAAATCTTACCCTTCTTTTGGACCACTATTTTTTCTGAACGATTTCCTTGCTTATCTCTCTCTTCACAATGGTTATCTGTCACATCTATCACAAGAAAGAAGACACAGTTTATGTGAAAGATTTACAAGATTTTCACTTACATCCCTTTAAATTGCATTTTGAATATGTATCAAAAATATTTCACCCATAAATCTACATGTTTGCATAATTAATCATGTTGCTGTAAAATATTCCCAAACAGGCAAAGCTTTGAAAAAAGCTTATAACAATCAGTAAGCTACTTGGGGAAAGACATAAAGGTATCATTGATTAATACCTGAACTTGTTGTATTTTTTAAACCAACCTACATAAATTTATTGAAATCACTGCCAAATCTAAAGCTTAAGTCATTCACTCATTAAGTCATCAAACTTTTAAAATGGCCCTGTAAGTTGGAAAAATCAATCTGAATGAAGGAAATTAATTGTGTCACTTGAAAAAAGATAACTTCTTATGAAATGGGAGTACTTGTAAATGTCGTACTTAATAATTAGAATTAACTGTTCAGTATGCGCTTTCATGTCTCTGTTGTGTATTATATCCTCTAAAGTCTTTCTGGTACTCCCATCTTGCACTTTTATTATACCCTTGTTACAGATTAAATCTTAGAGGTAAACAGGTGTCAACCCAACATGGTCTCACCATCTCAGACTTCTGTTGTTTTTTTTTTTCAGGAATTCCCTTTTGTGTCTTAATTCCTACTAGCTTGACTTCTCTGGAGTACGCATAATTTACTGTAGTACGCAGACAGCAGTCATGTTTATCTTTTTCTCCTTTTGTCAGAGCGTACAAGTCTTTGGTAGAGCAAAAGTAAACTACTACATATACCTGTTGGGCTAGGTGGAACATGTGATTGACCATCAGTCATGCCAGGATCTGCAGCATGTTGGTCACTGATTCCTGTATCCTCTAAGATGTTGAGTTCCTCCTGGTTCCTCTCACTCCAATCATCTCCATAGATAACAGGTGCTGGGAGATCTATTTCATTAAGGAATAGCAAGACAAAAATAACGTAGTCTACAAATCAAAAAATAACGTTGATTTATTTATTTGATTGGTGTTTTACACTGTACTAAAAAATATTTCACTTATATGCCAGTAGCCAACAATATTGTGGGAAGAACCGGAGAAGAGCCCAGGAGAAACCCATAGGTTCCCATATACGACCAGAGAGGAAGCCAGCATAACCGTGACAGCGTTCAATTTTGAAGTTGGAAACATAGCTGTTTAACCTTTAATAGCCCTAATTCCCCAAGATGCATTGTACCAGTTACCTATAACTGCCAGCAAATATAGGTCTTTGGGAAATGATGACAGAATAACCAGAAATGCGTCACAAGATCAGAAATGAATCTAAGAATAAATGTTGGTTGAGAGTTTGCCTAATATACTGAATACAGACCATGAACTTATATACCCTATAAATCACCATCAAACTTCTTTAACAATAACAATATATTTCAGCCTAATTTATGGAGTGTCCAAAGTTAAAT